>BQNB010002213.1:0-68735 GCA_026074375.1 Tanacetum coccineum
AAATTGGGCCTTTGGTATCCTAGAGATTCACCTTTTGACTTGGAAGCCTTTTCTGATAGTGACTATGCTGGAGCTAGTCTTGACAGGAAATCCACAACAGGAGGTTGTCAATTTCTTGGCAAGAGATTGATTTCATGGCAATGTAAGAAGCAGACTATAGTAGCCAACTCAACAACTAAAGCAGAATATGTGGCTGCTGCAAACTGCTGTGGACAGGTGTTATGGATCCAAAATTAGATGCTTGACTATGGATACAATCTCATGAACACCAACATCTACATTGATAATGAAAGTATAATATGTATTGTAAAGAATCTAGTATCTCACTCCAAAACCAAGCACATTGAGATAAGGTACCATTTTATCAGAGATTCTTATGAGAAGAAGTTGATACAAGTGATCAAGATTCACACAGACAAAAATGTTGCTGATCTTCTCACCAAAGCTTTTGATGTTAGCAGGTTTAACTTTCTAATTGCTAGCATTGGATTATTAAATCTCTAAGACTTAACAGTTGTTAATTTTTATTCGTGGGTTATGCATACTATCTAGTCTTTTCTAGTGTGCTTGTGATGAATAGAGGCATGTTCTTGTATAATTATTGAAGACAGAGTTAAAACTGCTAAGGAAAATGTTAATACTGCTAAGTATAATTAGTACTGCTAGTTATACTTAAAACTGCAAATTAAAACTGTTAGTCATAATTAAAACTGCTAAACAAGAAAATACTTTGGAATGTGTATTTTTGGAATTGGACTAACATTTGCAGGGTGAGCATATTGAATATATGGTATTGAATTGAGGGGAGGCTTCCAGTTGTCAATATGCAATCAAGAAGTGATGAAAAGAACATGTGACATCAAACACAAGTGTGTAATGAATAAAACCCCAGGCAATTCAAAAGAGGTCGGGACACCAAGATACCTCAGTCTAGTGGTCCCCCTGAGAAAGGTTGGTGATGAGGCTGTCCATAAGGAGTTGGGTGACAGAATGGAAAGGGCTGCCACTACTGCTTCTAGCTCTGAAGCAGAGCAGGACAGTGGTAACATAAATTAAGACCCAATCCATGGCAACACTTAATGGATCAACTCCTTAGGGAATTGATTCAGGTAGTGGTCCCAGGTGCCAAGATACCATATTAGGAGATGTAGATGCTCAAACTAGGTTTGAGACTACATCTAAACAGTCCAATGATCCACCTCTCTCAAAAGTTAACACATTTAGAAGTAGGGAGGACAGTATGAAAATTTTAGAATTGATGGCAATTGTACACAAATGTCTGCATTGGTGAGCTTAAAAGAAAAGAGATATTTGTGATTTAAAAACAGAAAGAGTGTTTCAGTGAGCCAAAAGAAATAAGAGATTAAGTGAGCAAAAAGAATTGAGAGATATTGTGAGCATAAAAACAGAAAGAGAGTTTGTGAGAATCAAATTTGATGATTAAAGTTCTTTTTGGAATGAAATTGAAGCTTAATGCTGGTAGCTCAAACTTACTACTGTTAGTCTCAGGTTAATACTGGTAATACAACTTAATGCTGCTAAGCATAAAGTTTCTACTGCTGGTATACAGTTAATGCTGTTAGGCTTAAATTAGTGCTGCCAGTATTTGTTTATGCTGCAAGGTTTAAGTTAATGTTGTTAGGCATCAATTACTGCTGTTAGTTCAAGTTCCTGCTGCTGAGGGTGATTTTATAAATACTTTGATTCAGGGTTTCATGTGATTCTTTATTCGATTTTAATCATTCAAACATACTCTAAACATAAACCCTAACTCAATTTCATCTTTGATCATCAAAATCATCATAATGTCAAGCCCTAAGTTTGTTGAAACGCACAATGTGGTCGCATTTTTGGAAAAACCTGCAGAAAGTGATGGGTTTGCGGAGATTATTGATTTTCTGAAAGCAACTTCCGTTAGTTATGCTTTAACAGTCAATCCAATCATCTACACATCTTGTATACAACAGTTTTGAGCTACAACACAAGTCAAGATGATTAATGAAGTGCGTCGGTTACAAGCCCTAATTGACAAAAAGAAGGTAATCATCACGGAGGCAAGTATTAGGAATGATCTTCACTTGGATGATGCAGAAGGTACTGATTGTTTGCCAAATACTACAATTTTTGAAGAACTGGCCAAAATAGGGTATGAAAAACCTTCTCAAAAGCTTACTTTTTATAAAGCTTTCTTTTCTCCGCAATGGAAGTTCATGATTCATACCATTACACAAAGCCTTAGTGCCAAGACCACAACCTGGAATGAATTCAGTAGTACAATGGCTTCCTTGATCATATGCTTAGCAACAAATAGAAAATTCAACCTATCTAAGTACATTTTTGATGCTATGGTTAAACACTTAGATGGAGGGGTTAAATTCCTGATGTATCCTCGCTTTCTACAAGTTTTCATTAACCAACAGCTTGGAGACATGTCACATCACAAGAAGACTTTTGTTAATCCCTTCCACACAAAGAAAATCTTTGCTAACATGAAGAGAGAAGGAAAGGATTTCTCTGGGAGAGTTACACCTCTGTTTGATAGTATGTTGGTTCAAGCTTCTGAAGAAGTGGGTGAGGATTCAATTCCTCTAACTGATTCCACTCAGATACCCATTATTGATCAACCATCTACATCCTCTCAACCCAAGAAGAAACAAAAGTCAAGGAGGAAACAGAGGAAGGAGGCAGAGGTTGCTAATGATGAGACAGAGCAGGAGGAAAATATACCTACACCTTCCAATGATCCACTACCCAGTGGTGAGGATAGTATGCAACTTAATGATTTGATGGTTTTATGTACCCAATTGCAAAAACAGGTTCTTGACTTAGAGAAGGCTAAATCTGATCAGGCTATTGAGATTGCTAGTCTCAAGAAGAGGGTTGATAAGCTTGAAAAGAGGAGACAGTTAAGGACCACAGGGCTTAAAAGATTCAAGAAACTTGGTACAGCCAGAAGAGTTAAATCCTCTAATGCTAGTTTGGGTGCTCAGGAGGATGCATCCAAACAGGGGAGGAGTATTGAGGATATTGATGCAGATGCTGAGGTCACTCTAGTTAATGAAACTCAAGAACAGCAGAATGAAGACCTGATGTTTGATACTGGAGTTTTGGATGATGATGAGGTGTTTGTGGATGTTACTACTAGTGAGAAAGATGAGCAGAGTACAAAGCTTGATGATAGTACTGCTGGTGAAGCAGTTACTACTGCTAGTGTTGAAGATAGTGCTGCTCCTACAATTCAAGTTTCTACTGCTGATATAGGAGGAGTTACTGCTGCTAAGATTGATGAATTAACTTTGGCTCAAACACTTATTGAAATCAAAGCAGCTAAACCTAAAGTTGTTATTACTACTGCTACAACAACAACTACTACAAGTCCCAAGGCTAGAGGGGTTGTAGTACAGGAGCCAAGTGAATTCAGAACTTCATCAGTAGCACAACCTTCAATGAGTAAAGACAAAGGCAAAGCAATCATGATTGAGCCTGAAGTTCCTTTAAAAAGAAAAGATCAAGTTGCTCTTGATGAGCAATTGGCAAGAGATGTTCAAGCTCAATGGATGCTGAGTTAATAGAAGAAGAAAAGCTACAGGCAGTAGAAAGAAAAGTCTTGGTAAGAAAAGAGGAGCAAAAGAGTTACAACAAGAATCTCCAAAGAAACAAAAACTGGAAGATGACGAAGAATCTGATGAGCATGAACAGGTTAAAGCAGATTATTCAGATAAATTGAAAAGGTATCTGGTAATTTTAAAGAGGAGGAGTCTTGTAGTTTTAGGTTTTAGGGTCTAGAGAGAGGCAGGAAGGTAAAGAGGCAAGGTTGGCCAGGAGGAGTTAAGGTAGGATTCAGGGAGGAGGTTAGGAGGTTGAGGAATAGGTATCTAGGCGTCTAGCCTTTTTAGGATGCTCAAGGATCAGGGAGATAGGATAGGAATGTTCAGGGTAGTATTGTCAGAAGGTTGAGTAGAGGAGGGAAGGATGAATCAGGTAGTAGGTAGCATAGGAACAGGTAGGTAGTGCAGTTAGGAAGGAGGAGGAGTGCAGGAGGTATAGGAGGTAGGAAAGGGCATGACCAAGGGTGGAATAGGCAGGCAGCTTTGAGTAGGGGAGGTTAGGTAGTTTATCTTTTAGTAGATCTAGTAGCCGTAGGAAGAGAGAGACTAGTGGAGGACACAGGCAGGAGGTTAGTTTCTAAGGCAGGAGGAGGAAGGAGGGGGTAGGGGCTAGGTACTAGAAGGACTTTAAGTATTTAGGGAGAAGACAGGATTAGTAGGTTTTAGGATGATATTTAGTGTTTTAGGAGGAGTGAGGTTTATAGAGCAGGTAGGAGATAGCGAAGGAGGTAGAGGAAGAGAGGAGGAGGATGAAGGATTTTGCAGGATTTTATAGGAGGAGGCAGTGCTTAGGGTAGAGGCTGGTCACTTAGAGAGGTCATCAGCAAGGAGGAGGATAAGGCAAGGATAGGATGATGTTAGAAGGAGGTTTTGGTTAGGGTTTTCAGTTAGTCTTGAGGAAGGAAGGAAGGTGGAGGAGTCCAGGGTTAGGATAGGCAAGTAGTAGGTTAGGACTAGGCCAAGGTATTGAGGAAAGGAGAAGGAATAGTTAGGAGGATTTAGAGGGGGAGCTCAGGATAGGCAGGAAAGGAGTTTAGAGGGTTTAGGTAGTTGGAAGGGTAGAGGAGGTTGGAGGCAGTGTAGGGTATGAGAATAGTGAGGTTCTGTTAATTAGTGAGAAGAGGTTCAGGAGGGTCCTAGGATAGGGGCAAGGTAGGATTAGTTAGAGGATAGGTATAGGTTTAAGGAGGTAGTAGGGTTAAGGAGGAGTGGAGCAGGTAGGAGAGGTCAGCCAAGGATGATGTGAAAGGGTAGAGGGAGGGCACTAAGGCAGGATTTAGAGGAGTTCTAGGTGAGGATAAGTTCTGGTAGGATAGGTGTTAGGATAAGCAGTGTTAGAGGAGAAGGATCGGAGGAGGAATGAGGAAGGTTAGAGAGGAGGTCTCAGGAGGGGTAGCATCAGGATAGGGTAGTGACATAGGAGGACTACGAAGAGGAGGTTAGGATCTTAGAGGATTATGTTAGGTTAGGTAGGTTTGAGGAAAGGAGGTAGTAGGTTGGGATCCCACTCTTTTAGGAGGATGATTGAGGTTAGCCGAGACAGTACTAGGAGAGAACCAGGGGGCGGAGACTAGGGCAAGCTCTCTTTAGTTCAGGAGAGTCTTAGGAGATTAGGACAGAGGGAGGGAGTTCTAGGGAGGGAAGTTAGGTGAGGAGGAGAGGACATTACTTTGTCAGGTAGTAGTAGGCGTGTTGAAGTCAGGTAGGTTAAGGAGGTAGAGAGGACTTTGATAGTAGGTTAGGTAGGGAGGAGGAGAATCAGGATTGAGGAGGAGGGAAGGAGAGGATTTAGGTTAGTTTGGGGAGGGAGGAGTTAAGGAGTAGGTCTTCAGAGAAGGCAGGAGAGGTAGAGTGAGAGGATGAAGGAAGCTGAGCTTTGGCTGGATGCTAGGGTTTAGAATGGAGGATGGCAGAAGGTATAGGAAGGTTGTTAGTAGTAGTTAGGTAGGTGGATAGTAGGGCTAGGAAGGTTCCAGGATAGGATAGGAGAAGATCAGGAAGGTTTATAGGGACTATTAGGATAAGCTGAGGTTAGGGAGCAGGTGGCCGAGAGTTGAGGTTAGGGAGAGGGTGGTTCGAAACGAGGGATTAGGCAAGAAGAGGATGCAGAGGAGGTTTTAGGGAAGGATGTTATCACTTTAGCTTGTGTAGGATTAGATCTAATAGGTCTAGGAGGTGTTAGTTTATAGGAGGATAGAGTGAGGCATAGGGAGTAGAGGCCTGGGCGGAACGAGGCTTTTTGCAGGGTAGTTAGGAGCCAGGTGGAGGTAGGAGGAAGGACAAGTAGGAGGTCAGGACCGAGGTAGGAGAGAAGGACAAACACAGTAGGAGTTTAGACTCTAGGTGTAGGCTTTAGCTGAGGTGGCAGGAAAGGGTAGGTAAGTAACCTAGACAGGTTCAGGGTTAAGGTAAAGGGGGGGGAAGTAGGTTAGGATTGGTAGGTAGAGGCCAGTGGACGGAGAAGAGGAACCCTAGGAAGGAAGTAGAGAGAGGCAAGGAAAGGTTTAGTGCAGGTGGAGAGAGCAGAGGAGTAGTAGGGCATGAAGATGAATTTGAAAGAGTGTTATAGGGAGATTTGAAAGTCATGTTTGAACCAGATAAAAGGAGTGATGTATGGAGTATTTTACAAGGATACAGGTTGACTATTTGGAAGTTGATTGATTCATCTGGAGTTCACTTTGTAAGATTTGATAATCTCTACATTTTTATGTTTGTTGAAAAGAGATATCCCCTTACACCAATAACCATCACCAATATGCTAAACAAGAAACTTCAAACTGATCATCAAAATGAGATGTGTTATCAGCTGCTAAAGCTTATGGTAAAGCAGCAAAAAGGTCAATGAAAGCTTTGAATGCATTTTCCTGGGTATGATGAAGACTTTTAAAGAAGAAACTTGAAGATTTAGAAGATGAACATCAAGTTTAGGGGAGGATTGTTGGGACTTAAAAGACTTCATGGATTCTTAAGGTTACTACTACTCAGGTACATAATGGAAATTATACTAAGTAGTTAGTACTGGTAGTATAATGTTACCACTGCTAGTTACTATTATTAGTATAATATTAGTACTGTTAGTATGAAGTTACTACTTCCAGTAGAAGTTAAGACTGCTCAGAGTTAAAGACTAAAAATATGCTAAGTTATTAATGCTGCTAGTATAAAAGTTACTACTATTAGTATAACTTAGTACTGCTAGAGTAGAGTTACAACTGTTAGCATAAAGAATAGTATTGCTGGTACTTACTACTACTTATGCTCAGTTAGTGCTGCTGGTTATAAGGATACAACTGCTGCTGACTTACAATTGTTTGAAGACTTACTACTGTCAAGAGGATAAAGACAGAGTAAAGAGATAAAGTTTGAGTGGAGAAAAAGAATACTTACGAAGATAAGTATTAAAGTTATATTTGTAAAAGATATGTATAACTTATTTGAGTAGGAGATTGTGTGTAATTATAGAAAAGATTATGATATGTTAGGAAGGTATTGTAAACCTTGTAGGACTCCTTGGTGTATAAAAGGAGGTCCTATGGTATAGAATGAGATATCAGTTTTCAATATCTTAATAGCAGTTTTCCATAGAATTCGTAGGTTTAAGGTTGTAAACCCTATCACTAAGTTAGAGTGATCGTATTAATATATTGAAGCGTGTTGTGTTATATCTTTGTGTCAATCATAATTCACTGTTTGATTGAATATACTTCTTAGTGGTATAAGCTAGATTCCGCATAGCTTATATCATTCAAATCAAAGTTTTATTCTTAGTATTTTTGGATTTATCTAAGGGTACTAAACCTTACAAGCTAAGGAGTTAAAGATCTATTCATTGGGATCAACACTTATCCCATAATTCTTATCATTTTTCATTTCAAAAAAACATACACACACACAAGTGTGTGCTTGTGTTCGTTGGCCATCACCAACAACAAACCACCACAGTTTTCTAATTTTGATCAGGAACGTGTTATTCCGGGTTGATAAGAGTATTTGGGTATTCATTTAAACAATGTTTGGATTGTCCGGTTCATGTCAAAATATACATTTTTGAAGATTTTTTTGTAAGTTTTCAAATTTAAATTTCGTTTGTCATTTTGAGTTTATTTTTATGCATAGATGTTAGTTGTATAAGTTGATCATTGTAAAAATCGATTTTTGAAAGTGGAATGAATAAAAAAGGTGGCGTTTGGTTCGTGAATAGTAAAAAAGAAAAAGAGGATTTTTGTAGTTTTGATATTGTGGTGATGATGGTTAAATAATATATGATGCTAAAATGCTTATTTTTGATAGTAGCTTGTATAGCTTATTTGAGCTTATTTTTAAGCTATTTCTTGGCTTATTTAGGCTTATATGCCACAAAAAGTTTCCCAAAATCACTAGGAAAGTGATTTTAATTATTTTTGTGTTATGGAGTATGTTGTGGACTATTTTTGAGGCTTATGGTAGTAACCAAATGCGATACGTAGCTTATTAGCTTCTTTTTAAGCTTAATATACATATTTTGGAGTTTATGGACTCACGGCCCAATAAGTCTATTTGAGTCGCGGCTTAATGGGAATAAGTCATCAACCATCACACCACTAAAACTGTTTTGGGTAATTGTATAATGCATTTAAAACTCTATGCATCAAACGTGAAGATTATTTTGGAATTAGATGATTAAAAATGGGACATTAACTGGACTAGGTTGTGTGCGGGTGTCGTTGCATTTGCTTGTGTGATTAAGATTGGGTTGCTAAAGACTTGCTTGAGGTGAGTTCTCGTATCCCCACTTTTTACTGTTTTTCCATTGGGTGAAAATGATACTCAAATGTGTTTTGAAATGTTTTTGAATTGATCTATGCGAAATGTGGTTTTGTTTTTAGGACAAGATATGTGCTTATGACTGCTATGTGAATATTATGTGATGTATGATTGTTTGGATCGGATGGGTACGCCTACCCAGTGTTTGTGGGATTATTGGATCGAATGGGTACGCCTACCCAGTATTTGTGTGATTATTGGAGCGGATGGGTACGCCTACCCAAGTTTTTGTGAGGTCCTGCCCTAATATTAGTGCTCCAACTGGTAGGCCCTTTAGGTGCGTAAGTGACATATGGTTATTGATTAGCGGTGATGCTAAGGTTGTTTGCATATATTCACTGTTATATAGCACTATTGTCCACTATTGAAATATTGGCACAACTTTTGGGTTTAAGGTTAAACCTACGAGCTCACCAACATTATTGTTGACGTTTTCAAGTATCATTTTCAGGTGAAGTGAAAGAAGAGTAGTTTGGTGATTTTGATAGCAAACTTAGAAGTATCTCGTGTGGAATTTCGTGTGAAGTCTTGCTTGCTTGTTGTTTTGATTCTAGTTTTTAGATGTTTTAGAATAAGTTTGGATTATGGTCCCTTGTGTGGGAATTTGAATAATTGTAAGAGATTGTGGATTTTAGTTGCGATTTAGGACATCACTTGGGTTTGTTCAAGGTTGATGGTCTTCATAGCACTTGAAGTTTTTGCAATTTAATTTTCTCTATTTTGTATCTTGTGTTATGATTGATCATTATGTTGCATTCCCAAGTTTCCGCCATTATCAGGGTGTGACAGATTGGGTATCAAAGCCAAGGTTATAGAGAACTAGGTGGATTGGCCTAGACTATAACCTAAGATCCATCATTTAGTTACGTATAGGATCTATGTGCACGATGTTCCGCTTTTGTATGCCTTTGTGTGTTCGTGGTTTGGTGCCTTAGTTATGTCAGTCATTGAAATGGGTAGGCTCAATATTGAATATGAATGGGAAAGGATGCGAATATCAATACGGTGGCCAACGTAGTTATAAGCGTATCATAGCTCATTCAAACTTAGTAATGTTGCTTACACAAATTGATGTTGACACCATAGGGTGGTATTATGTGTATATCGATATATATAGTAAGATATTGTATATATATGTGCGAGTCTTCCAGCTTACCTAACGTTGCCCATGTTCTCCCTCGTATAGATAATGCCACCAAGGATGAGGACCCAAAGTGCTAGCCGGCCTGTTGCCGAATCACTACGAGGGAGAACGGGTAAACGGGTTAGTAGAGGTGGAAGGGGTAAAAGACCTAGGGAAGGTAATGGTGAGCGTGTTGATGAATTGAATGGTTAAAGAAATGACCAAGCTATGGGAGCTAATGGGGGTGTAGAGGGAGTCAATGGGAATGTAGAGATGGGGGTGCACCTGACTTCTCGACAATCATTGCCCAACAATAGCAAAACCTCTTACCCGCCATGTTGGCTCAGGTTAGTGACTGAGGGAATGTTTGAAATCAGAATGGTATTGTGGTTAGTAAGAGTGTTCAGGAGAACGTTAGGAATGTGATGATGAATGGCAACCGGGTAGGTTGTTCATATAAGGATTTCTTAGCTTGTAACCCTAAGGAATATGATGATAAGGGAGGTGCTATAGTTCGTACTCATTGGATTAAGAAAATGGAATATGTGCATGATATGAGTGGTTGTAGTATTGACCAAAAAGTAAAATACACTGCTGGTTCATTTGTGGGTAAGGCCTTAATATGGTGGAACTCTCAGATCCACACGCTAAGCCGGGAAGTTACTGTTAATATGTCATGGAATGACTTTAAGTTTATGATGATACAAGAGTTTTGTCCTAGTTATAAGATGCAAAAGTTGGAATCTGAATTGTGGAATTACGCCATGGTCGGGGCTGGCCATGCTGCGTATACTGATAGGTTTCATGAGTTGGTGAGGTTAGTTCCATATTTGGTAACTCCTAAGAGTAGGATGATTGAGAGGTATGTGTATGGCCTTGCTCCATAAATTCGTAGGATGGTGGCAGTAACGGAGCCAAAGACTATACAGAAGGCTATGTAGATTTCTGGTGCACTGACCGATAAGGCTGTTAGGAATGGATCAATTAAGAAGGTTGAGACAACTCAAGGAACTCCAAGAAAAAGGATGGTTCTTTTAGGATGTGCATTGATTATAGAGAATTAAACAAGTTGACCGTTAAGAATCGTTATCTGCTTCTTAGAATTGATGATCTATTTGATCAACTACAAGGGTCGTAATTTTTCTCGAAGATAGATCTTAGGCCTGGATACCATCATCTGAGAGTGCACGAGGATGACATTCTAAAGACTGCGTTTAGAACTCGTTATGGACATTTCAAGTTCACTGTAATGCCCTTTGGTCTGACTAATGCACCAGCAATATTTATAGATTTGATGAATAGAGTTTGTAGGTCGTATCTTGATAAGTTTGTGATAGTATTTATAGACGATATCTTAATCTACTCTAAGACTCAAGAGGGGCATGCAGAACACTTAAGGTTAGTCTTGGAACTGCTCAAAAAGGAGAAATTGTATGCTAAGTTTTCTAAGTGTGAATTCTGGCTAAGAGAAGTGCAGTTTCTTGGGCATGTGATAAATGGTAATAGGATTCATGTGGACCCTAGTAAGATTGAAGCTGTTAAGAATTGGAAAGCCCCTAGAACTTCGATTGAGGTTCGTTCGTTCTTAGGATTGGCTGGGTATTACCGTAGGTTCATTGAGAACTTTTCTAAGATAGCCAAGTATCTTACTATCTTGACTCAGAAGAGTAAGACTTTCGATTAGGATGAGGAACAGGAATTGGCATTTCAGACCTTGAAAGATAAGTTGTGTAATGCGCCTATTCTAGCTCTCCCTGATGGACCGGAAGATTTTGTGGTATATTGTGATGCGTCCAGGATAGGACTAGGCTGTGTGTTAATGCAAAGAGGTAAAGTGATAGCCTATTCGTCTAGGCAGTTGAAAATTTATGAGAAGAATTATACTACCCATGATTTAGAGTTGGGTGCGGTTGTATTTGCACTTAAGATCTGGAGACATTATCTGTATGGGATAAAGAGTGTCATCTATACGGATCATAAGAGTCTTTAGCATATCTTTAGTCAGAAAGAGTTGAATATGAGACAGCGTCGCTGGATAGAGTTGTTTAGTGATTATGACTATGAAATTCGCTATCATCCTGGTAAGGCGAATGTGGTGGTTGATGCCCTAAGTAGGAAGGAAAGAGTAAAACCTAAGAGAGTTAGAGCTATGAATATGATCCTTCGGTCAAGTATCAAGGATAGGATATTGGCAGCTCAGAAGGAGGCTGTAGATGAGATTGTAGTATTGCAGACAGGTTCAGATGAGATGATAGAACAGAGAAGTGAACTTTATACTACCTGGATCGAATATGGGTACCTTTGAAGGGTGAGGTGAGAACCCTGATAATGGATGAAGCCCATAAGTCAAAGTACTCTGTACACCCAGGAGCTGATAAGATGTATTATGATTTAAGAGATAAGTATTGGTGGCCTGGAATGAAAAAGGATATAGTTGAGTATGTTAGTAAGTGTTTGACTTGTTTGAAGGTTAAGGCTGAGCATCAAAGGCTATCTGGCTTGCTCCAGCAACCTGAGATTCCTGTATGGAAATGGGAAGGGATAGCTATGGATTTTGTGACTAAGTTGCCTAGGACTAGTAGTGGGCATGACACAATTTGGGTCATTGTGGACCGATTGACTAAGTCTGCTCATTTTCTACCTATGCGTGAGGATTATAAGATGGAAAGGTTGGCTAGATTGTATTTGAATGAGATAGTTGCTATACATGGTGTGTCGGTCTCGATTATATCGGATCGTGATAGTCGTTTCACATCAAGGTTTTGGCATTCAATGCAAGAGGCATTAGGAACTCGTTTAGACATGAGTATGGTTTATCACCCTCAGACCGATGGTCAGAGTGAGCGTACTATTCAGACTTTGAAATACATGCTTAGAGCGTGCGTCCTAGACTTTGGAGGAAGTTGAGATGTTCATCTTCTGTTGGTTGAGTTTTCGTATAACAATAGTTATCATGCTAGTGTGAGATGTGCTTCATTTGAGGCATTGTATTGTAGAAAGTGTCGTTCGCCAATTATATGGGCTGAGGTTGGAGAAGGTCAGTTGATAGGACCGGAGTTAGTGCAAGTGACTACTAAGAAGATCACACAGATTAAAGATAGACTTAACGTTGTGCATGATCGTCAGAAAAGTTATCCTGATAAGAGGAGGAAGCCTCTAGAGTTTAGTGTAGGTGACTATGTCTTGCTCAAAGTATCGCCTTAGAAAGGTGTGGTACGCTTTAGGAAGAAAGGGAAGTTAGCACCTATGTTTGTTGGACTGTTTGAGATTATTAAGAAAGTAGACCTTGTGGCCTATCGATTAGATTTGCCTGAGGAATTGAATAGTGTTCATGACACGTTCCACGTGTCGAACCTTAAGAAGTGTTTGGTTGATCCAACACTGAAAGTGCCTTTGGACGAGATTCGAGTTGATGCTAAGTTGAATTTTTTGGAAAAGCCTGTGTAAATTTTAGAAAGAGAGTTTAAGAAGTTGAAGCGTAGTAGGATTGCCATCGTCAAGGTTCGGTGGAATTCGAAACGTGGTCCTGAAGTCACGTGGGAACGTGAAGATCAGATGAAATTGAAGTACCCGCATTTTTTTAGTAATGTTAGTAGTTGAATTTTGAGGACAAAATTCTTTTAAGGCGGGTAGAATGTAACCTTTGCCCTTTTTGTGTTCTGAATATTTCATTAATAGTCCTTTCAATTATTTGACTTTTGTCCCTGTTATTCAGATTTTGTACCGGTTTGACGGTGGTGATTTATTAGAATATGTGATATTTGAGGTTGATTGTGATTAATAATCCTTTTGAAAGTATTATTTTTAATGTGTATTCCGGGTGTTAGACCCTTGAAGGTTTAGAGACAATCCGAAAAACGCGTCTAACACGTCCGAGTAATGTCCAAATTGAATTTGAAGGGTTAAAGTGATAAAATATGGCAATTGAATACTCTACAGTTAATGAAAAGTATTTTTAAAGGTGAATAAAAATGCTTTTAACTTTGGGTAAATGTAGCGGTGGATTTTTAGGGGGGCGAGTTTTAATGTGATTCGACACGAAAGAAAAGGCGCGGAGCCCCTTTGGATCCCTTTCCGGTTAAGGGAAGGATAGGGAACAACAAGCTAGTTTTTAGAGTTTGTTTCCAAGGTGTACCCATATTATTCCATATGCAAGAGATTTCACCATTTTCATTTCATTTCAAAAAAATAAACACACACCTAGTGAGTGTCTTGGTGTCTTTTGTCCGCCAAACTACAACACACACACACATAATTTTTTGAATTTTTACAAGAAAACAAGAAGACATAAATATTTGGAGTTGATTCTAGTGTTTGGTTATTCATTTAAACAACGTTTGGGTTGTCCGGTTCGTGTCGAAATCTACAAATTTGAAGATTTTCTAGTAAGTTTTCAAATTTAAATTTTGTTTGTCCTTTTGGGTTTATTTTGATGCATAGATATTAGTTGTACAAGTTGATCGTTGTGAAAATTGATTTTTGGAAGCGAAATAAAAGAAAAGGGTGTGTTTGGTTCGTGTAATAAAAGAAAGAAAAAGAGGGCTTTGTAGTTTTGATGTTGTGGTCGTGATGGTTGAATAATATATGATGCTAGAATGCTTATTTTTTATAGTAGCTTGTATGGTTTATTCGGGCTTATTTTTAAGCTATTTCTTGGCTTATTTGGGCTTAAAGGCCATGTGTAAATTCCCAAAGTCACTAAGAAAGTGATTTTTGATTATTTTTGTGTTATGGCATATGTTGTGGAACTATTTTTGAGGCCTTATGGAGTAACCAAAAGGAGATACGATAGCTTAATACTTTATTTTTAAAGCTTAATATAAGTATTTTGGAGTTAATGGACTCACGACCCAACAAGTCTATTTGAGTCGCGGCTTAATGGGAGGGCTTATTTTGGTCCGGATTATTTCTACATATAAAGAATAAACTTATATATGTAAATGGGCCTTGGTTTTGGGCTTGGATCGTATTTTGGACTAATAAATACTATAACGGACCCTTGTTGGGCCTTAAGGCCCAATAAGCGATATTTAGTCATTTTAAGAGCTTTGACGGACTTTTAAAAATGAAAATGTATTTACGAAGTGATATTGAATGATATTTTGGAGAAAAAGTGTTGGTAAGTGTTAAAGATTCAAATTTTTGGAATTTTGTCGAAAAGTGTCGAATTTGTGAAAAATTGTTGAAAATAAGGTTTGAAACCTTGGAAATCATTGTATAACGTACGGGTCATGTCTAAATTGCGTAAAAAGTTTATACTTCAAAATTTTCTTAAAAACATGATTTTTTATTTTTAATAATAAAACAATATTTAATTATTTTATTTATTTTCACTAAAAGACGAAAAATATATTTTTTCTCGAAACTTCTCTAAAGTGTTTATTATGAGTAAACATTTCATTTTCAACTGTATAATGATTATTTTGAAGTGACTAAGGTGTACCGAATGGACTTGTCGAGATATATTCATAATTAATAATTATAAATATCTATTATTTTACTTATCTATTTGCGCTAAATAGTATAAGTATGCATTATCGGAGAATGCGATTGATATGATTGTAGAAATAAGTCGTCAACCATCACACCACTAAAAACTATTTCGGGTAATTGTGCAACGCGTCTAAACTCTATGCATCAAACATGAAGATTGTTTTGAAAGTGAATGATTAAAATGGGACATTAACTGGACTAGGTCGTTTGCGGGCGTCGTTTCATTTGCTCCGGTAGTAGAAGTTGGTTGCTAAATGCTTGCTTAAGGTGAGTTCTCGTAGCCCACATTTTACTGTTTTTTCGCTTGGGTGAAAAGGAACTCAAATGTGTTTTGAAAAGTTTTTATGATGATTCCTTGCGAAATGTTGGTTCTGTTTTTGGGACAAGATAGTTGCTTAAGACTGTTAGTAATATTATGGTTTGATTACTTGCATGTACTGTGGTTTGGCATGGCAAGGATATCTATGTCGAACTTGCTTTACTTGATTGCATGGGCAAGGTTCTGTGTGGTACTTGTATGTACTGTGTTTGGCATACAAGGTTCTGTGTGGTACTTGCAT
The DNA here is from genome assembly GCA_026074375.1 of Tanacetum coccineum. Classification (NCBI taxonomy): domain Eukaryota; kingdom Viridiplantae; phylum Streptophyta; class Magnoliopsida; order Asterales; family Asteraceae; genus Tanacetum; species Tanacetum coccineum. Next base: position 15,588 of record BQNB010002213.1, read on the forward strand.
GTACTGTGTTTAGCATGCAAGGTTCTGTGTGGTAACGCCGCTAAAAAAAATATAAGCACCGGCTCGGTAGCCCTTTTAGTGCGTTAGTGATTTGAGTTGCGACCAGGTATTATTATTGGATGTTAAGATATGACTAGCGGGGATGCTATGTCTTAAGACGTTAGCATATATTCACTGTCATATAGCACTATTGTCTACTATTGAAATATTGGAACAGCTTTTGAGTTTAAGGTTAAACCTACGAGCTCACCAACATTATTGTTGACGTTTTCGAGTATCATTTTCAGGTGAAGTGAAAGATAAGTAGTTCGGTGATTGATAGCAGACTTAGAAGTATCCCATGTGGAATTTCAATTGAAGTCCATGCTTGCATATTTGTTTGATTTTAGTATTTAGAGATCTTGGATTAAGTTTGGTTATGGTCCCCTGCGAGGGCATATGAATAAATGTAAGAGATTGTGGATTTTAGTTGCGATTTAGGACATCACTTGAGTTTGTTCAAGATTGATGGTCTTCATAGTGTCGCCTTGGAAAGGTGTGGTACATTTTGAGAAGAAAGGGAAGTTAGAACCTAGGTTTGTTGGACCATTTGAGATTATTGAGAATGTAGGCCCTGTGGCCTATCGGTTAGATTTGCCTGAGGAGTTGAATGGTGTTCATGACACTTTCCACGTGTCGAACCTTAAGAAGTGTTTGGTTGATCCAACACTAAAAGTGCCTTTGGATAAGATCCAAGTTAATGCTAAGTTAAATTTTGTGGAAGAGCCTGTAGAAATTTTGGAAAGAGAGTTTAAGAAGTTAAAGCATAGTAGGATTGCCATTGTCAAGGTTCGGTGGAATTCGAAACGTGGTCCTGAATTCACGTGGGAGCGTGAAGATCAGATGAAATTGAAATACCCCCATTTGTTTAGTGATGTTAGTATCTGAATTTCTGGGACGAAATTCTTTTAAGGGGGTAGAATGTAACCTTTGCCCTTTTTGTGTTCTGAATATTTCATTAATAGTCCTTTGACTATTTGACTTTTGTCATTTTATTCAAATTTTTATACCGTGTTGACGTTGGTGATTTTATGAGATATGTGATGATTTGAGGTTTATTGTGATTAATAATCCTTTTTGAAATGTATTATTGTGTTATGTTTATTCCGGATGGTTTGACCCGTGAATTTTGAGAAATGCCGAAAAACGATTCTGACACGTCCGTTAATGTCCAAATTGAATTTTGAAGTGTTTAAAGTGTAAATATGGCAAGTGAATACTCTAAGTTAATGGACAAGTATTTTTAAGGTGAATAAAAATGATTTTTAACTTTGGGGTAAATGTTACGGTTGAGTTTTGCGAGCTTTTAAGTGGTTTCGACACGAAAAGAAAGGCCCGGGACTCCCTTGGATCCCATGGCCGGTTATGGTTAGAAAGGGAGACAAGGAGGCTAAATTTTAGCTCCTTTGTCTAAGAGATGTACACATATATACTTCTCTTGTGTGTATATAGTTCGTCCGCCACCTACAACACACACACACTCATAATTTTTGAATTTATATCAAGAAAACATGAAGACATAAATATTTGGGGTTGATTCTAGTGTTTGGTTATTCATTTAAACAACGTTTGGGTTGTCCGGTTCGTGTCGAAATCTACAAATTTGAAGATTTTCTTGTAAGTTTTCAAATTTAAATTTCGTTTGTCCTTTTGGGTTTATTTTGATGCATAGATGTTAGTTGTACAAGTTGATCGTCGTGAAAATCGATTTTTAGAAATGAAATGAATAAAAAGAGGGTGTTTAGTTCATTGGATTTAAAGAGGAAAATAAGGGTTTTTGTAGTTTTGATGTTGTGGTCGTGATGGTTGAATAATATATGTTGTTAGATAACTTATTTTTTATAGTAGCTTGTATAGCTTATTCAGGCTTATTTTTAAGCTATTTCTTGGCTTGTTTTGGGCTTATATGCCACGTGATCTTTCCAAAATCATTAGGAAATTTTGACTATTTTTGTGTTATGGCGTATGTTTGTGGACTATTTTGAGGCTTATGATAGTAACCAAATGCGATACGTAGCTTATTAGCTTATTTTCAAGTTTAATATACGTACTTTGGAGCTTATGGACTCACGACCCAATAAGTTTAAGTCGTAGCTTAATGGGAGGGCTTATTATGGTCCGGATTATTTTCTACTTATGAGTATATGCTTATATATATAAATGGACATTGGTTTTGGACTTGGATCGTATTTTGAACTTATAAATATCTTAATGGACCCATGTTGGGCCTTAAAGCCCAATAAGCGATATTTAGTCGTTATGAGAGTTGTGACGAACTTTTGAAAGTGAAAATGTATTTACGAAGTGATATTGAATGATATTTTGGGGAAAACGTGTTAGTAAACATTAAAGATTGAGATTTTGAAGTTTTGTCGCAAAGTGTCGAATTTATGAAAAGTGTTGAAAATAAGGTTTGAAACCTTGGAAAACGTTGTATGAGCGTACGGGTCATGTTGAAATTTCATAAAAAGTTTATACTTAGAGAAATTTTATTTTCCTAAAAACATGATTTTTGATTTACATAATAAAAGAAGTATTTTATTTATTTCATAAAATTCACTAAAGAGTAAAATATAATTTTTCTCGAAGACTACTCGAATATGAATACTATGAGTAAACGTTTCATATTTCAACTCGAATAAATTATTTTGAGGTGACTAAGGTTACCGAATAGACTTATCGAGATATATTTATAATTATTGATTATAAATATTTACTTAATTACTTATTTATTTTCTCTCTTAATAGTATAAGTATGTATTATTGAGTCAATGAGATTGAACGATTGTTTGGGATATGGTCCGTCGACCAACACACACAAAAATTGTTGGTGAGTAATTGTACAACGCGTCGAAAACTCCTATAATGCATCAACGTGAAGATGATTTTTGGAATTGGATGATTCAATCAGGACATTAATGATGATCCCATCTTGACAGATCTTACTTAGCTTGTTAAAGCTAAGTTATATAGGATAGACCAAGACAACTATAGTAGAAACTAAGATTGAGAAATCACAAACTAATCGGAATCTAGTTTCATAATAAGAAAGAACAATGAAACAGCAAAGAACAGATATTACTAAACTTTCAATATATTTGAATACTATTTGAGTACAAATAGGTATGAAAACTAACATGATTCTATGGCAAACTAAAGAAATCTAATATGGAAAATATGATTTCTAGATCTATGCCTTAGGGTTCCTTTTATACACCAAGGAAACCCTAATGGGCTTACAAAACGCGTTACATGATCATGCATATCTATTCCTAATATATCTCATGCGATAACACATACGCAGTACTAAACTATTATAACTAACAGTACTAAATATTTTGCAAACTGGCAGTACTAAACAATAACACTAGCAGGACGAACGTAGATAGGCAGACAAGTCTTCTCTTGGCAATACCTGAGTTTTTCTCTTGGCCAGTACAAAGTTTTTCTCTTGGCAGGACTAAGTTTGAAAACCACAGTAGAAACTTGTAGAAGCCCCTTAATTCACCAACAATCCTCCCCTAAACTTGTGATTTTACCTTTAAAATTTCCCAAGTTTCTAAATTAAACCTTCTGTGTATAGAGGATGCTTCCAAACACTTTACTGTCTTGGTTTGTTTGCTAGTATGACAATTTTCCTTTAAAGCTCATCTGACATCTCTGAATATTGATCCACTTGCAGCATTTTACAAAACAGCATCAAGTTAACGAACCCTCTTCAGTGAGTAATCTTTCTCAACCAACATAATGATATCATGTCCTATTGTCTTAGATACATAGATGAAACACCACATGTAACAAATATAACTCCATGTCCAATGGATCAATGCATATACCTCTGAAGCTTCTACAGAATGTCATCAGTATCAGGTTAAAATAACCTCTTCAATTCAACCCATAATGTTCTTTCTTTGTCATCCATAGGATCTGTTGAACTAAATCTTTCTTTAAACAAACTCTAATAGCTATCCAGGTCTCTCTATCAAATTATCTTTAACATATCTTCAAAGGTCTGATAAGCTTATGTAAGGTTTCCAACTTTATAATTTCCATACTTTCTTGTGTCTCAAGAGTAAACCTCCCAGTTCTATGATTGGGATATTTAACTTTGTAAAGGCTTCAATATAAACTTCTTCCACTAGAACTACCATTATCATTTGTTGTAAATCCTCTTGTGATATCTCATCCGCTTTTAGTTCTTCAGTTGGTTCTGAGCCTTCTCCAGTCTTTTTTTTTTTTTTCCTTTTTGAACTTTCTTCTTGAAGATTTAGAACATGCTTCCTTTTTGTTCTTATCTTTCCATAACAAGATCCATAGGCACAAATGAAGTAACCTGTTTGTAATCATTATCAACATCTCTTTGACATCATAAAAGCTCTTGTCCCCTTAAAGTGTTCCATCTTGTTATCCTGCCATATTCGTTCATAATATGTACACATGTCTTTTTTGGTGAGACATGGTTTTGAGTTTTATTTCGATAGCCTCATACGCTGTGCTGCTTGTACCTCTTTCTCTTGTCAATAAGTTTCTGCAATAGTCTGCCCTTTCTTCAATGATAGATTTTTCCCTTCTTCCTCTAACAGTTTCTGAGCCAGATCCTCATCTGCTTCAATCTGAGCTTGAACATCATCCCAATTAATATCAGCAAATGGGGGATTAGCTTCATCTTCACTAGTCTCACTTGCAAGTAGTTCTTCTTGTTCTGCATTAAACTTTGCTTCTTGTTCTGCATTAAATCTTGCTTGTTTTTCTTCATGCAACTTCTGAGCTAATTCTTCATCATCCCAGGCTCTCTGAATCTGAACTCTCTTTTTACTCTCTTTTTTGATCTTCTTTGGTTGCTCAGACTCTTACATAATGGCTTTACCCTTATCCTTTGTAGCTCAGTAGTCTCACTTGATGAAGGAATAATGATGTTAACTTGTTGAACCGTACCAGCAGTACCAACTGGCGTTAATGCACCAGCAGTACTAACTGATTCTTTAGCAGTACTAAATATCCTTCAGGAGTTATAACTCTTCACTGCCAATACTAACCTGCTCGTTCTCCTTGCTAGTATAAGTGTTGACATTTTTCTTGATTGCATTTCTGCAAGAACTTTAGCTCACTAAGAACTCCTAACATATCTTCAGATTGGACTTCTTGATTACAAAACTTTTGTAGGCGTAACCAATGAAATTCCTCATCTTGACAATTCTTCTATCATCCTCCCCTATTTGGAAGATCGTCCTGAAACTCTCCTCATCAATTTTGAGACTACACTTTGGCTCTCCTTCTAGCTTTGGCTTGTTCCCATTTGACAATCTGTTTCTAAACTTTTTCAACCTTTTTGATAAGTTTAGTTAAAGCGGCACCATAGGTTTGTTTTGTTTGCTTCAATTCTGTCTCCAAGCTGTCCACTTTGTTTGATAATTTTGTATATAGAACTGTCAATTCATGTAGTGTCATACTGCCCTCATCAGTTCCAGGTGTGTGACCTCTTGGGAGAGGTGAATCATGGGGTATATTATTACAAAATCCATCAAATCCTGTTGTTCATAGGATATTGGTCCGTTTATTAAACATATGCTTTTAAGGTTTATCATTTAAGGTTTGTAGGCTGGCCCGACCAATTAAGTGGACCCGGGTTGGTCCATAGAAGATGGGTATGCCTTCGGCTTTGGTTTTTCGTGCTCTTTCCAATCCCGTGCTTGGTTTTATCCATTTTGCTTCATTTTTGTCCTTTTATTAAATATCCGTTACATGCAAGACACAATTGACAAAACATACATATATACTGCATTTTTCATGTATTTTTGGTCTATTAAGCTTATTTTAGTAAGGTAAAATGATATGTGATTAAACACATATCATAAACTATGACCAATTCATAATAATAATTAACACTTTTTATCGTTTCTAACGATATCTCCCTAAGGGTTGATTATTACAGACGCTTTATCATCAGTAGAATTGGTCTTCCATTCACAAAAGATTCTTCTTTTTGCAAAATATCTTTTTCACCATGTTTCTCCCTCTTTAGGAGGATCAGCATCGTAGTGTTGGTCATCATGATATGCAAAAATTATGGCTTTTCAAACTTGGCTTTTAAAAGTTCCCATATTTCTCTAGCAACTAAAAAGTTAAATATGCTAATGTCAAAAAGCCTTTGTGAGGATGGATCTGTAACATTTTTGGTTCTGTGTGATTCTGTGATCACTGAATCAACTTTTTATCTTTAAGAATCTCTGATGAAATGGTGCACCTTATTCTTTGTGCTTGGTTTTGAGTAACACACTGATTCTTACTATATAAATGGTGCTTTCAATTTTCAATGTAAATCTTGGTGTTCATGAAATTAAAACCCCTATTCAAGCATTTGATTTTGGATCATAACACTGTCTACAACATAGTAGCCAGCAGCACCATACTCTGCTTCAGTGTAGGTTGGCACTATAGTTTGATTTTTTACATTCCATGAAATCAACCTTTTGCCAAGTAATTATACAACCTCCTGTTGATATTTCCTTGTCAAGTGCTAGCTCCTAGCATTAATCATTATCAGAAAAAACATCCAAGTAATATGTGTGTATCTCTAGGATACCAAAGAGCTACCTAATTTAGGCGGACCTTTAAGTATCTAAAATCCTCTTCACTGCTATGGAAGATATAAAGTCTTTGGTGTAAACTTGAAACTGCAAGTAACAAATCAACATACATTATGTCAGGCCTAGAAGCTGTTAAGTACATCAATGATCCAATCACTGATCTGTATAAGTGAACATCCACATCCTCAGCTTCTTCATCCTTGAGCAATGCCTTGTTAGTCTCTATTGGAGTGCTTGCTGTCTTAACTGAGGAGAAATCAAATTTCTTTAATATATCAGTCACATACTTGTCTTGGCTGATGAAGATTCCATCATCTCTTGCTTAACTGAATCCCTAGAAGAAAGTGAACCCCCATAGAACATCTGAACTTTTGTGAATCAAACTTTCAATCAACATAATAAAGACTTCTTTGTAGACCCAACAGATGATGTCATCTACTAATCTTGTACTAACGGATTTCACATTTGTATTTTTGATAAATTAAAGGTCTTATCAATTGATCCCTCTTACTAGAATCTATTTTCTTATAAGTAGGTGACAAGGTCTCATACTGGCTCTAGGAGCTTATGTAGACCACATAAAGCTTTTTCTACATTTATAATCTTTAATCTGGGAACTGTTTAGATCATTTTCTAAAACTAGGAGGTTGAAACACATACAACCTTTCTTCAATCAGTACTATATAAAAAATGGCACTCTTTAAATCATACTGGTACACGCAATATCCCATAAATGATGCATAGCCAAAAATACCCTGATTGCTTCTATCCTAGCATTAGGAGAAAAAATCATATAATCATTCCTTTTTTGGGTCTGTAAGCTTGTGCAACCATCTTGCTTTTTTCTAAACTATTATGCCTCTCTAACTTTTTGTTTCTATAGACCATTTTGTTCCTATGGCGATCGCTTGTCTTTTGGGTAAATTAACCAATCTCCAAACCTTTTGCAAACTAAACTGTAGCAACTCATCTTGCATTGCCTCTATCTAGCTTGGATCTTGCAAAGCTTGTGTCACCTTCTTGGGTTCTATTTGTGAGAGAAAACATGCAATTAAGCAGTTTTGATAATCTTTGTGATTTGTTCTCCTCTGCTTTTTGATGTAAACTAAAACCATAGCCATGTTCTTCAGAATATCTTTGGTCATCTTCTTTTTTGAGTAGCTATATTTATGTCTCCAATGATCTGGTCTTTAGGATGATCCTTGTGAATTATGGTTGTAGGAATAAGACTGACATTCATGGTGGTTTCCAAGTTGTTAAGATCAGCCTCTGCACCCACATCTTCATCATCATATACACCACTAAAGATACCAGTATTTAGAAGATTAGCAGTATCCTCTAAATCAGGCATAAGAGGATCAGTAGGAAGATCATCAGCATTAGTAAAACTTTGCCTAGCAGTACTAACAGATGGACTAATAGTACTATCTCTGTTAGTGCTGTTAGCATAACCTTCCTTCTGTTGAACAAGTAAATTATCTAATGCAGCTCTGAAATCTTACACATTCTAGTAATCTTATTTATTTGAAGCCCCTCCTTCTTTCTCTTGACCATTTCTTTTACCCTAATTTGCTGGTTTTTCATTAGTCTTTTTACCAGCATCATGAACAACTGCATCCTTTAAGCTCTGTGGACTATCATAAAATAATGGTAGCATAATATATTGTTGAGTAGGTATTGCATCAACATTTCCTTCGATACCTGCTTCTTATTGAGTTGATTCCCTGTAGTAACTAGCTCATAATTCTAGAGTTTAGTTAGTAAATCAATATTCAAAAGAGCAATCGGGTCACCTTCCCTGCAAAAACATTGGGTTTGTTTTTAGAAAGGTTTTGTGCCAAGGTTTCATCTACTTTCCTAGTCTCTCGAGTGTTTAAAAACCTAAAAGGCTTTGCTATTTTATAGAGAATCCAACAAAGAAACCCCTCACCCAGTTCCCATCAAATTTTTCCTAGAGGGATCTAAGGTGTTATGAATAGTCACATGACACCCAAATAGGTCTCATAAAATTTATATTAGGTGGTTTACCATGTAATCGTTCTCTAAGGTGTCTTGTTGTGAGGCTTTGGTTCACACTAAAACCTATTCTAAAACATAACAAGCAAGTACTAACCGCTTCACCCAAAAAGTAGTACGGGATAATGAATATGCTAGCATAGTCTAGCTCGTCGCGCTCTATATCAGTTATTGGCCTATTCGATCTCTCTAATTGAAAAATTCATTATGATCTATCTAAGTACTTTTGTAGGTAGACGCTTTTTATCTCTTTATGGCAGACTGGTCAAAGAAGCAGCGCCATGATGCAGCTGATCGAACTGACTGAAACTACAAATAGCCTAACACTAGGATCAGTTACTGCTCTCATCATAATGTGTCTCTATTAACGGTCCTGATAGCCGGTGTTGCGAGTGACCAAGTGAAAGACTTCTCAGAGTCTTGAATTGCTTAACTGTAACGATTATCCCCTCTCATACAACCTATTGGACGAATGAGATGAGAGCACAGTAAACAATGAGCGGGAACCTACATATATCTTAGTGCAATACGTGAGCTTTGTATTTACTGAGAGCTTTAGGATGCTTTTATTGACAACAATCCACACTTTAATTACACTAACGATAGGTTGATATTATCTCTAGAACGAGCAAACTGATTTAGCACCGAGATGTATCATAGAGTGCTACAATCCCCATCTAACTGTCATTAGTCAGAGCAAATCTGGCCATATGAGAAGAGAACTAAGATAGACGCATGCACCCTAGAGGATTGTATGATTAGAATAAAGTATTTAAAGCTATGTAGTAATAGTATCTATTATATTGTAGTTTTTATACAAAAGAATAACGCTAATGACACACTTCAGTACACAGATTGTGAGTTCTTCGTTCATTCTACTAGACTGTCCGAACTAATGGTCCGGGCATGATGCCTTAGCTCTACACTCTATTGTTATACTCTTTTATTGCCTCCAGATGCACATAGTAATGCATCTGTCTACAAGTCTTAAGGATTTCATCAATGATAATATTAGCTAGATACGACGCCATAAATGAGTCAGAGCCGTCGGTGGGCTCTTGATCTGGTGAAACCTTGATTACGATTGAAGAGATTACTTAAGCTAAATTATATGGTGTTTACTCATAAGTCTCATCTGTAAGTCAATACTAATAATGTCGTACTCTGGCGCACTCTCTCTCGTGTTTACTTGATCCAAAATACAAGTTATTTATCGCCAACACACCTAACAGTATTGTACAAAATGATAGTATGCGATAACAAGAATCTTGTGCAATGAATGAGACATGTCCTAAAATGAACATCATTTGACAGGTGCTATCTCACCTAATTGATACGTCTTGCGAGATAATTGATCCTCTGAGAGATGACACTTACTTGAAAGAACGTATGACTAGGCATATAGATATGTTGCGTGAATTCATTCTGGTTTCGATTAATCACTATGATTGGATAGCACCATGCAAAGATCTAGCGCTGCTACCTCAGACTGTTGCGTATAGCAATGAAGAACAACAGTGATGCAGATCATGCATATAATTGTGATATTGGATCGTTCAGATCTTTGTATAAAGTTTCATAGCAACCGCAATGCAAAACTGTAAGTGTAGTACTGACGTAATATGCATAGCTGTGAATAGACTCATAGGACTACTGTGTTGCCCGAGCTAACAGTGGTGATATGGGAGAATGAATGTTGCAGATAGCATGTTTCTGTCGTACACTTTATAGGACTATGTCACATGGTATACGTTCTGTATGTCTGTGTGAGATAGCTAATAACTTGAGCACCGGACGGGTGTGTTGTCAAAACCCAACTAGATCTAGTCGATTACTGTCTCGAGTATGACTTAGACAAAAGATCTCTCTCACTAGTACAAGTGAATTGTTTGTTACTGCTGTTTAAGATTATCTACTTTATGTTAGACTAGAATGTACATGACGTGTGTATGGCTAGCTAGCCATGTGTGGGTCGTGTGTGTCAAGAGTGTATCATCTCAGCTTAGGGTATGTCAACATCGTAATCATAGAAACCCTGAAACTTAACGTACTGCTAGTCAGGTTGTCTCAATTGATGGCAATGTGCATTGCGTGTGTAGGTTGCCACCTACGATAATAGAATACGCGTGTAAAACAAAAATGCATGCCTACACGGTGATAGCTAGTCACCCGAACGGGGAGGTCGTTTCCCGAATAGATCTATTAAATAACATTCGCGCTCACATAATGTAATTCCCAACTACATCTATGCAATTGACAGTTCATGATAATGGGCTTAACTTGGGTTATCGCTACTTAGGCAAACATGTAATCAATACTTGCGTCCAATTTATAAAACAAAGCATGTTTCCACCCCATAATTATAAATCATTGAAATCGTAAAAATGTGGGGCTATGAACTCACCTTGAGTTCTGATAATCCAAATATCGCAGATAAAGCGTCACGTAAAAGATCGAATGCAACCTAAATTATCATAGGTCGTATAAGTACCGAGTACTTGAATATAATCCTATAGTTGTTACATCGTACTATCGTTCGGGCTATCATAATTTAAGAGGTCATGACATGACGTACGAGGAGTTAGGACACTTTAAATCGTAAATCCAACAACTCGTCGATACGCCATCCGAAGAGGCCTCATTATGAAACTCCCTAGTATTATAGCACTTTGATAACCACATATAATTCTATATAGCTCAATCACCATCTAAATGTTTGAGTGAAAACATATTTATAATTGTAAAACATTTATAAATATCTGAATAATGTAATTATAGTTATTCCTGGTAGGGTATTAGTTACTCCTGGTAGTGTTGTTACTACTGGTAGTGTTGTTACTACTGGTAGTGTTGTTACTACTGGTAGTGTTGTTACTACTGGTAGTGTATTAGTTTATTTTCTAAGTCTGACCCGACTATAATGACCCACTAAATCACATTTTCATGACTCGGGTTCTAAAGAGAATTTATGCGAAACGATATTTTGAACAACTTTCTAGTTCTGTCCGAGACCCGAAACTCGACCGAAATGGGCGAAAAAGCACTCGCATCAGATCTGATGCAGTGTATTAATTACCAAAAAGCCAGATTTTGCCCCCGCCTTACGACCCGTTATCACTCGCTTTTAGACTTAAAGAACCTCGCGGGGAAGTAAAACATCATTCTGAGCAACTTTCGTGTTTCGCCGGAAGGCTGAAACGGACTCGAAAGTGCTCAAATCGAGCTTTTAAATTCCTGACAGCAAGCGCCATGTATACAAGTGCTGAAATTAAATGTTTAAAATATATATCTTGTTTTAGGCCGTAACTTTTTCGTTATTAAGAGTTAGAAGTTCTACCATATATCGAAACGATCGTCTCGGATAGCTCTATCATATCTCAAAGCCTGAATTTAGATTTTATGAAAACTCGAGACAGAATCTTTGAGTGACCTTGTTGAATCCATTTTTAACCTTGCTTTTATACCTTACTACTTTTGTAGTTAATCATTTTTTTTACACCAACTTAATATGGTACAATACTTTCTCATCCCTTTTAACATGATATTAGAAATATCTCAACATATATAATAGTGTGCAAAATGATCATTACAAGTAAAAACTCCATTTACATGTTAAAAATCCTACATGGTGATTCCAAGCTACAATAGAACTAACATATGCATAAAATGAGTATTGAAAGAACACAAAGGGTTCTAGATGACCTTATGGTGTATGATGATGATGATCAATGTAATCTAAACCTTTGTTAGATAAAAATCCAAAGCTTGCACCAAAGAAAACCCTAGTTTTCTTAAATAAACCTTAGTTTTTCAAGTGAAAACCCTAGCTTCCCTTTTCTTGATTAAAGCTTGAATATGGTTAACCAATGCTTGGAAATATCTTAGAATGTCTTAGATATGATGTGTATAGGTGTGTATACTCTTAGAAAATCAAGGTATGGATTGAGTATGTTGGGTGTTTGATGCCGTGGGTTTGTAAGAGCCAAAAGAGAGAGTTGTGTGAAATTTTACTAAGTAAAATGAAGTGTATGTTATCTTTCTTTAGGAGTGCAAGACTTATATGTATAAAAGCTAGTCAATAACACTATTCAAGACAAGATGAGTGATTTAGGGAAAAAGTTGGTCAAGGGTATGGGAAGCATGGGAGGTATGGCTATGTATAAATGAGAAGTGATGTACCAAAACCAACTTGCAAGGTTTTTCTTGTATAACTTTGTATATATTACAAAAATTTCGGCATATGCATGAGATCTATGATATATTTTTGTAATTTTTATGTATTGGGTATAAAAGTGGGTATTTGTTGAAGCGTAGAATTATTTTTGTGGTTTCGGGTATGCCTAAACTTACTTTATTGCAAAACGTAATAATTTTACGTAACCAATAGAATGAAATATAAAAAAGTTGATTATTACTTTCGTAAAAATAATATATTGCTTGTTTGGCGAAAACTTTAATTCGTTTGGTGTCCGTTTACGCTAATTGTTGATTTTTAGTTTACGCGATTATAAACTATATATAATAGATTAAATGTAAAGCGTACGAAAAAAAATTTATAATTTAGTAAAAATATATGACGTCGTACATTGACCTGAAATTACGGAATATTACAGTCTCATCTGTTAGAAGGAGCCTTGTCCTCAAGGCTCAGGTTGCAACACCTGAAGAGGGTACGGTTTAGAGAAGCGATGCAAAAATTTCTTCCGGAATTGTGTTGATAAAGAGGTGTAGGTTTTAAAGTGACTATTCTTAGCATGACATGGTTTTTCCTTAATGCATAGTTAGTCAGTCTATGCACCAAATATACATAGGCGACTAGGCTATGTATATTTGAGGGCCAACGATGCAATGCTCATTTTCGTCAAAATAGTGTGGTGTATGAAATGGTATCAAATAGTTTTACAACGAAATGGAATAGTCAATGAAGTGAACGTGAAGTAGCTCATAGGGTGACAACAAAATGGTAGCAAAATGGTTTATGGGTTGACATCGAGATTGTTTGTAAAGCGATAGGTCATAACAAGTATAAAGAACATCCGAATGAACGCAGAACCAGTCAAAGAAAATGAACGTAAAGAATTATTCAATCAACAAAATGAACGTAAAGTGCCGTGTTCTAAAGGTAGGTGCTCCAAGGTGACACGTATGAGGTGACAAGTTAATTGTCGTACTCCCATCAACTGGAAGCCTTCAAAACGATGGATTACGAAACAACATATGCGATTCAAAAGCATCAAGTAAGGAGTTCCAATCGGAGTCGAATGGTAAAGTATATAGTATTGATGTTTCGAGAGAGTAAATGAGAAATCAGAAAGTACGCGAAAAAATCAGGGAGTGATCAAATATTTATATACAGGACCGATATAAGTTAATTTGTAAGAAGTCATAAGATAGAGTAAGAGATCGAAAATATAGTCTAGTATTAAATACTCATTATCCATGTAATAGTAGTAGGTATGAAAAAGAGTGCTCTGAAGTTACATGGGAGCAAGCGCTGCGGATAATCGGATATAAAACAAGGAAAGACTCTAGATTTGAAAACATGGTCATAGTCTAGGTTTTGAAAACGACCTAGTTCTCTATAACTTCAGCTCTGATACCATATGTAACACCCCCGAAATTTCGACAACGCAGCGGAATACCACTATGGGGTGCTACTTCATAGTCCAAACGCACAAGTCACAGAAAACGACCTCAAAAGAGACGTTTAATAAAATGTTACATTCAATTTAATTAAAAATGTCAGAGTTAAATAGTTCCTTTATAATGATTAGATAAATATTTGTCAAAACGTTTGTCAAAAATAGTACTCAAGTTATTTAAGCTTTCAAAAAAATTATATATAATCCGGCGACTCGAATGCTCCCAATGCTCCCACTAGCAAAATAGTAACTGAAAATTTACACTGCTTAACGTAAACAATAAGTGGTGTTTCATAGGTTTAAGTAAAAGCAGTATTGAAATAGTTCAAGTAATATTTCAGTAAGAAAAGTAGCGTCACAACATTTCAAAGTATTAGTTCAAAAATCCAAGTAGTGATTCTGTAAATCAAGAAGTATTTAAAAGTGGACCACAAGACTCGAGAGTAGATGGGTACAAGTACATATTCCGAAGTCCAAAACAAGTAATGTAGACAAGAGAAACACATTCATCAAGTCTAAGTATATATTATTGCACTAAGCTCATGACACCGAAACCTTAACGTACTTCAATCAAGAGATTGGAATGCCCCATAAAAGTAGGATGTTCTGCCAAACATCCTAGAAAGTAATACCTCAAATGTTCAATGCACCATAAGTCAGCTTGTGATCCCAAAGAAAAGTGGGGATTGTCAATCCTGATAGATCTATCCACAACACTCGCTCTCACGACACTAGCAACTGACGGTTCATGATAAACAAGGGACTTAAGTGGCAGAGAAGATACTTAGGCAATAATGTTAGGCATTAATATCGGGCATAACATACAGTTTGAAACAACACTTGTGTCCGAAGGTAAAAAAAAACATGCATAGCAAATCAAACTTAGTAAGTTCATAAGAAATTAACCATGTATTAAAAATCATGTGGTAGGCAAGTTAAAAGCTTTAGTAAAAATAGTCATTTAACGCTTAAGTAGTAGAAATCAATTTGGTAAAATGAGCATGTATTCTTACCCTGAAAACAGTTTATGAAAACCATTAAAAGAGAAAAGGTGGGGCTATGAACTCACAAAGTATTGAAAGGTAATTGTACTGTAGTAAAATATATGAGTTTGTAAAAGAGCATGTATTCCCCTCGCAGGTTTATAAAACATTAAAAAGATTGAAATGCGAGACTATGAACTCACCTTGAGTGAGCAAATGTCAAGTGTATCACAAATAATGCGTCACACAAATCGTCGAATGCAACCTATTTAATTTAAGGTCGTATACGTACTAATCACATTGAATAATCTCTACCATGCATAAGTCTATTTAGCTAATCACCATCTAATTGTTTGAGTGAAAACATATTTATAATTGTAAAACATTTATAAATATCTTAATAATGTAATTATAGTTATTCCTGGCAGGGTATTAGTTACTCCTGGCAGTGTTGTAGTTACTACTGGTAGTGTTGTTACTACTGGTAGTGTTATTACTACTGGTAGTATATTAGTTACTCCTGGTAGTGTTGAAGTTTATTTTCTAAGTCTGACTCGACTATAATGACCCACTAAATCACATTTTCATGACTCGGGTTCTAAAGAGAATTTATGCGAAACGATATTTCGAACAACTTTCCAGTTCTGTCCGAGACCCGAAACTCGACCGAAATGGGTGAAGAAGCACTCGCATCAGATCTGATGCAGTGTATTAATTACCAAAAAGCCAGATTTTGCCCCCGCCTTACGACCCGTTATCACTCGCTTTTAGACTTAAAGAACCTCGCGGGGAAGTACAATGACCTTCCGAAGGCTGAAACGGACTCGAAAGTGCCGGAAATACCATCTTAAAATCCTAACAGAAACCACTAACTTAACAAATGCTGGATTTTTATACCTCGAATATATACCTCGTTTTCGCTCTAACTTTTTCGTTATAAATCCGTTTGACAAGTTTCTTACCTTTTCGGAATCGTCGTGAATCATACTACTTTATTTATTTTAAAAATATAAAATAATGTGTTCTATATAATGATTTTGGGAACAGAATCTTGAGAGACATTGTTGAATCCATCATTTAAAACCGTGTTTTATACACTTACTACTTTTGTAGTTATTCATTTTTTTACAACTACTTAATATGGTATAATACTTTCTCATCCCTTTTAACATGATATTAGAAATTATCTCAAATATATAATAGTGTGCAAATGATCATTACAAGTAAACAACACACATTTAATGTTAACAATCCTACTTGGTGATTCAAGCTAACAATAGAACTAACTATGCTTAAAATGAATATTGAAAAAAGCTACAATAGAACTAACATATGCATAAAATGAATATTGAAAGAACATAAAGGGTTATAGATGACCTTATGGTGTATGATGATGATGATCAATGTAATCTAAACCCTTGTTTAGACAAAAATCTAAAGCTTGCAAATGAAAACCCTAGCTTCACTTTTCTTGATTAATACTTGAAAAAAGGTAATCCAATGCTTGGAAACACATTAGAATATCTTAGGATGGATGTGTATAGATGTGTATAGGTTGTATAAATTTTTTTATGGATTTGGTTGGATGCTTGGTTTGAGCCGTGGGTTTGTAAGAGCCAAAAGAGAGTGTTGTGTGAAATTTTACTAAATAAAATGAAGTGTATGTTATCTTTCTTTAGGAGTGCAAGACTTATATGTATAAAAACTAGTCAATAACACTATTCAAGACAAGATGAGTGATTTAGGGAAATAGTTGGTCAAGGGTATGGGAAGCATGAGAGGTATGGCTTCATTAAATGAGAAGTGATGTACCAAAACCACTTGCAAGGTTTTTCTTGTATATCTTTGTAAATATTACAAAAATTTCGGCATATGCATGAGATCTATGATATATTTTTGTAATTTTTATGTATTGGGTATAAAAGTGAGTATTTGTTGAAGCACAGAAAAGTTTTGGTGGTTCCGGGTATGCCTAAACGTAATTTATCGTGAAACGTTTACACTTTGCGTATCCGATAAAAAAATGAACAAAGTTAATAATTATCCTCAAAATAATTACTTAACCCTTGCTTGATGTAAACATTTAATTGTTTGATTGATAGCCTTTATGGTCATTTTGTTCGATTTTCTAAGCAATGCTAAAGCCATTATCAATTTTAGGAGTGGAATTCTTACTATTTGGCCCGAAACCATTACCATTGATTCGGATGATGACGAACTAAATGCCTTGTGTGACACCCGTGATTTGAGGCAGGTTTATTCGATACCTTTAATTTAGAGTATTGGCTAAGTGTCTATTACGTGTTATAATGTGTTGTGGCGTGTGGCTTTATCTGTTGTACATGAATTTCCATTCAGAGGATTGCGTGTTTCATTCATTTTTGAATGAATTGAGGTATTTTAAGGTATTTTCATTTTGTTCACGTGTAGTGACAATGGAAATGAGTGGCGTGTTTGCATGCATTGCTACGCCAATATGTGGATAATTATGTGTTGGATTATTATGGAAAGTATTTCATAATAGAAGTGAATTAGGTTCGTGAAATATGAGAATTAGTAATGAACTTTCTAAATATAGAAAGTATTTTGGTGAAATGAAAGTTATAAATAGAAAGCTAGTATTTAGTTTTTTATGCAAAAGGTTTACCAATTTTACCAAGGTTTTTGTAGAAAATTAAGGTAATATAAGTAATTGTATAATTTCATAATATATATATATATATATATATATATATATATATATATATAGGTATAGGGCCGATCGGTTTGTAAAAGAAAAAAAATGTATTTTATCTAATAAGAATTATAGTTAGATTAGGTTTCTATTTAGTTAGCTTATATAAAAACCCTAGCTCATTAGTTGCCTCCACTTTTCTCCCCATCCCTTTGTGCCGTTCGACCCTACCCCACGAACCCTAGAAGACGAAATTTTTGATCCAAGAAATTGAGAGCTAGTTCGTGTTAGGAGCGGGTAAGTAAGCTAGGTAATGATTTTACCCTTGTTAATTCTTTTTAAATCATGTAACAAATAATATGATGGATCATTAGGGTTTAAATCTTATGTAATTAATGATGTTATGATCATGCTAGTGCGTTTAGGGTTTGATTAGGGTCATATTGGTGCAAACGGTTAGGATTAAAACATGTTAATTTGCGATTTAGGGTTTGGCAGATTTTTGGGTTGTGTTTAACGAATGATATCTTGATGATAGAAACGAGTTAAGAGGTGAATCTTGTACCTAAATTATAGTTCAGAGAGTCTAGTTTTCAAAAAGCCCTACCTCTAAGGTTTTTGAGTTCGGGAAGTTAGTCAAATGGTCGTTGCCAGAAAAGTTGTCAAAACAGTAAATACGGGTCATATTTGGGTCAGAATTAGAGAGGTAAGACCCCTATTTAAAATTAGACATAAGGTATAGCCAAAAAACGTAAATCAAGTCTAATCATGTCCTAATTAACTTCACTCAAAAATTTAGCTTCTGATTAGTTGTCTAACTATGGTTAGCAAGGTCAAACATTTTAGTGCGCGTTCAGATCCGAATCTGAGTAATTAAAAGTTGGAATTTAATTGAGGCATTTAAATATAGGAATAAATTAGTGGGAAAATAAGGTAGATAGTACACTCATGGAAGTTTTTGGATGATTTTATTAGGAATTTATGAGGGTCAGTAGGTATGGTTTGGAAAATTGGAAAGTGTCACTAAAATTCTGCGTTTTCAGGTAAAATGTAGTTAGTAGACTTATTAGTATAGAGTAGATGTTTAAAGCGGGCATGGTGACGGGGTGACCCATGGCGGTATTAACACCCTTAGACATCCCATCAATATGTGTGTTACATGGACTAGAGCATTTAGCTTGGTCGCAGTGTAACCGTGTTTAAGTTGTATTTTGTAATATGCGTGAAAGGATAATAAAGCTGCGTTTTGAGCATTCATGTGATTTTCATAGTCCCTCTTTTTACATGAATTTAAATGGATGGAAAATGAATGCAAATTGATTTGAAATATTTAATTACTGTGATTATTTGTCTGTTTTTTTGAAAGTATATGGACTTACTTGGCCTATTGTATGTTACGTGCTAAATGCTTATGATTATTGGGATCGAGGATAACGTTCCTACCACATTTGTTGGGATATCAGGGATCGCGGGTAACCGTTCCTACCCATACGTGAAGTGATGGTATTAATGGATCGTGGTAACAGTTCCTACCCAAGTGTTGATAACTTGTTGGATCGATGGACATGTGTTTCCGTTCCCCATAATACTATGGTTACATTTGCATGTTACTTTGATGCTAGTACAAGTAATTTTCCTCATGTTTTTCATTAATCACAGTAATTGTTTATAAGCTTTGATTTTCATGTCTTAAACCAATGACTCTCACCAACCTTTGTGTTGATGTTTTAAAGCATCATTTTCAAGTGAACATCATGAGGATCTTAAGAATAAGAGAAGTGGCTAGCGTGCGAGCGCGGCGAGATATGCTTGCATGTGATTTAAACCTTCCTAAGTTTACTTTCCGTTTGATTGGAATAGCTTGTGTTAGAGAGTGAGTTGTATTGCTTAGGTTTTAATTTGATGTTTTACCATGTCTTAGTAATTGACGGTGAACCCATTTTTTCTTTAATACAAATGCCAGTTATCCTTTCATGTTTATTATTTGGGTAATTTATATTACAACTCGGTCTATACCTTGGTTTCTTTTATGCATCGGAGTACTTATATAGACATCATTGTGTTGTGAATGAATACCCATTCATCGTTACGCCCATGCTTATCGCGTCGTGCGTCCTTGGCGGGGAGTGTGCGGCGAATTGTGAGATTGTAAGAGCCTTGGAGTGATGGGAGCAGGGAGTGGGAGGTAATAGGTGTTGACCTAGAACTATAACCTAGGGGTCCTTCATTTAGATGCATTTGAGGGCTTAAGTGTTTATGCAAAAACTGCTATGCTTTCCCTACCGCTATATTGCATAGCTTCATAGATATTTTCCTATTTGGTTAAGTTTTCATTTATATTTGTCTACACATTAACTGATATGATATATTTACTTTTTGTTTTTCTTTAAGTGATTTTAGGCTATGATTTTTCCCCACCCGTAATAAGTCTTGTTGGGGAACCGTTTTCCCAACTGGACTTAAGCCTTATAAGGATCCATAAGAGGATCCTCTTGTGGAACCGAAGGATATAGGATAGTTGATCGTTTGTCAGATGCGCGTAGTAAGGCTGGAACCGCGAAGTTGGGTGATTCTTGCGGAGGCAAAGTCAAACCCAAGCGAGGCCCAACATAAGTTTATCTCGTCCTTTACCTCGTCATGTTGTTATTGATTATTTCTTTCAGACATTTCGTATTTTAGGATTCGTTGCGAGACTTACGTTCCTTTATGTCATTTCGATTTTATTTTGATATAAGTAAGTAGTTATTGGATGGGGCATCCATTATGTGTTAAGTTGGAGTGGTTTAAGATGTGCAATGTAGAATATGTGCTTATATGTGAATTATGATTGAAATGGGTAATCTTGGAAGTAAGTATACGTGTGAAAGGAGTCACTTATAATTATGGTGGCCAACATAATTATAAAGGCATCACACACGTAGACTTGTGACCATGATTGCATTTATTTGTGTTTGGTTGTAAGGTGGTAGTGTAATATGTTTTTTTTATATGTGTATTCATGATAAGAATGGTGGTATGGGTAGAGATTTATTCGTTTACCCTAATTAGAGGATATGTTAAGTTGAGTTGTATAGATAGTAAGTTTACCTTCCATTTAGTATTTGCGGATACCTGGTATTGCTATTATAGAGGTTGCTTGTTTGCTCGGTTGTTTGTTCGGATTTCCTAAGTCTAAGCTTAGCATCCCTTCATCGTACTTGGTTAGTAAGGATACCTGATTTTTCCTATTCGAAGTCTCGATGTATATTGATTGTTTGGATTTTGCTTTTTCGGATATAGGCGCGTTTGGTTAGTTCTTTCGTTGCATTGATTACTCGTATGAGTATCAAACGTTTCTTTTAAGCACTAATTGTTCCTAACATATTAGTGTGGATCATTACTCCCTTGGTTGTATATCCCTTAGTTTTCGTAACCCGTTAACGACGTGTTAGTATCGATTCTTTTAGGTTTGCTTTGTTGATCGTTATTTGGATAAGACCTTACGTTTTCTTTTGGGTACGTGACGTCTTGCATGAGTTTTCTTGTACGAGTTCGTTTGATTTTATTTTGAGTATATGGTTTCTGGCATTTTCTTCCGTTTTCAAACAATAGAATTGTGTTAGAGTCTGTACGGTGTTTTACGATCCCTTTTGGTATTATGGTGTCCTTTGTTTGAGTAACCTATTTTATAATTGATATCTAATTATAAAAACCCTTTGGAAGTATTGTGTTGGTGTTTGGAGAAAACTGTGTATAACATGATCTTTGTAAATAGATTTTATTTTATTATAAAAAGCAAGTTTAAAGTGATTTATAGTGGTAAGGTACGATACACCATTAGATAACCATCTCTAGATTTTTTTATGACAACCAGAATGAAATTTTTTCAAAGATTACATTTAAGACAATTTCATTATTATTTAAAATGATTTTTATACTTAAAGTGACTTTCTTAATTTAAATTGATTTTTATAAAAACATTATTTATTTTGACCTTTCGAGTAAAGTTGATAATTGGTATAAGAATTTCCGTCTTTCGTATTGATATTTTCTTTGTGTTCATTTGTCGTGGTACGCCTGTTGATTTTCTTTCGGTTGCGCTTTCACTTGGTGCATATACGTATCCTTTCTTTGAAAGGATTCTTATGTCATTTGATCCACGTCTATTTGCATATGTGGAATCTCCTATATGCATTCTAGCCTTTGACTCGATATTCGTTTGTTATCTTATTTTATTGTTCCGTAATCCTTGGGTTCGTTGATACCCGAGTTGAGGTCTGAAAAGCTTGATGTGACTGTGGGAATGGACTGGTTGTCCAAGAGGAAGTTTGTGATAGTATGTTATGAGAAGGTGGTTAGAATACCGTTGGAATGTGATGAGATATTTCGAGTTCATGGGGAACGTACTTTGGGAGCCGCCAAAGCCCTACTAAACGCTAAGGTAGATGAACCTAGGATAAGTGATATACCCGTGGCGCGCAATATTACTGATGTGTTTCCGGAAGACTTGTCAATGACCACCGCAGTGACAAGTTGAGTTCCGCATAGATTTGGTTCATGGAGCGACGCCAGCCCGGCCCGAAAGGGTTTTCCTCCATATTCTGTCTACAGCACCCTCAGAAATGCAAGAATTGTCTGAACAACTTCAAGAGTTGGAATACAAGGGTTTCATATGACCTAGTCATTTTCCGTGGGGAGCACCGGTGTTATTTGTTAAGAAAAAGGATGGTTCTTTTTGCATGAGTATTGGTCATAGGGAGTTAAACAAATTAATTGTTAAAAAAACCGTTATCCACTCCCTAGGATTGATGACTTGTTTGATCAGTTATGAGGAGCGTGTCCTTTCTTAAAGATAGATTTTCGGTCAGGTTATCATCAGCTACGAATGCATGAGGATGCCATTCCAAATACCGCATTTCGAACGAGATACGGACATTTTGAGTCTACGGTTATGCCTTTTGGGTTAACCAATGCACCAGCGGTTTTCATGAACTTAATGAACCGGGTTTGCTAACCGTACTTAGGTAGGTTTGTTCTCGTATTCATTGACGACATTCTGGCCTACTCAAAGTCGAAGGAGGAACATGAAGTTCATGTGAAGTTAGTGTTGGAGTCACTAAGGAAGGAGAAGTTGTATGCTAAGTTTTCTAAGTGTGAGTTTTGGTTAGAGGAAGTGCATTTTCTTGGTCACGTGGTCAACCATAACGTATTCACGTGGACCCGAGTAAGAGTGAGGCAGTGAGGAATTGAATGATTATTCTTTGGATTGGCAGGTTACTACCAACGTTCATCACGATTTTTTTAAGATTGTTAAACCCCCTTACATCCCTAACTGAGAGGAATCAGAAGTATAAGTAGAGCGTAGAACAAGAAGAGGCTTTTCAGAATTTGAAGAATGATTTGTGTGATACTCCGATAAAGCGAATGTAATAGGTGATGCGTTGAGTAGAAATGAGAGAGTAAAATCAAGACGAGTGAGAGGAATGATACTGGCAGTCCAAAGTAAGGCGTTCAAGCAAGAGAACTTACACGCAGAAAGGCTACATGGTTTAGATCAACAGATGGAAGGAAAAGGAGACGAGAGTTTCTACTTTATGGATCGGATTTGGGTTCTATTGGTGGGAAGTGTAATGGATGAGGCCCATGCATCAAGGTACTTGGTACATCAGGGAGCGGATAAGACGTACTATAACCTTGGAGACATGTATTGGAAGCCACGTGTAGAAAAGGAATATAGCTACCTATGTTAGTAAATGTCGGATTTGTTTAAGAGGTGAAGGCTGCAATGTCAAAGACTTTTGGCTTGCTACAACAACCTGAGATATTTTAGTGAAAATGAGATAGAATCACCATTAATTTTATCACTAAGTTTCCAAGGTCATAGTAGTGAGTATGATGTGGTTTTGGGTGATGGTCAATAGACTGACCAAGTTAGCTCATTTTCTAGCTATATAAGAAGATTTCAAGATGTGAAGTTGGCAAGGATTTATATTGATGAGATAATAGCAAGGAATGGAATTCTGGTGACGATTGACCTAGATTGAGATGGATGACTTACCTCGTGGTTTTGGAAGACGCTGCAGAAGGTGTTTGAGACGCGATTGGATTTGGTACTGCTTAGCATCCTCAAGCGGATGGACAAAGTGAACGTATGATTCAGACTTTGGAAGATATAATGAGGGCATGTGATATCGATTTTAGTGGTAGTTATCAATTGACATTCGGTGTGCAACGTTTGAAGCTTTGTATGGTAGGAAATGTAGATCGCCTATTCTATGGGCAGAGATTAGAGGGAGTAGTTTGATTGGACCCGAGTTAGTGCAAGAAACGACTGATAAAGTAGTGGTTACAAAGGAAAAGCACAGAGCGGGGAGAGATCATCAAAAGAGCTATGTTAATTTTAATAGTAAGCCGTTAGAGTTTGAGGTAGGAGATCGTGTATTATTAAGGGTGTCGCCTTGGAAGGGCGCAATGTGTTTTGGAAAGAAGGGTAAGTTAACACTAAGATATGTAGGACCATTCAAGATCCTTGAGAGGATCGGCCTTGTAGCTTACCGGTTAAGATTTCCTGAGGAATTGATTGGTGTACATGACACATTCCATGTGTCAAATTTGAATAAGTGTTTGGGGAATGCTAATTTGCATGTGCCGTTGAATGAAATCAAAATCGACAAGACTTTACGTTTTGTTAAGGAACCTGTAGAAATTATGGATCGTAAGGTTAAGAGATTGAAACGTAGTAGAATACCACTTGTGAAAGTTCGTTGGAATTCAAAGCGTGGTCCCGAGTTCACTTGGGAACGCGAAGACTATATGAAGTCTAAGTATCCGCAGTTATTTGTTGATCATGCTGTTGAACCAACTAGTTAAATCTCGGGATGAGATTTCCATAAGGAGGGGATACTGTGACAACCGTGATTTAAGCAGGTTAGTTTATACCTTTAGAAATGGCTAAGTGTCCATTTTGTATGTTTCTTGCGGGCTATGTGTTCATTGTATGTGATTAATTGGAGTGCTATGTGATTATTATGTGTGCTAAGTGGTTTAGGTATGTGATGATATCATTTTGAGGTGTATGGGCATCTCATTATGAGTGTGTTTGTGTTTGGTGATGACTATTCCATTTGTTCACGTTTAGTGATAATGGAAAAGAATGGCGTATTGCATGCAATGCTACGTCAATATTTAGATTATTATGGATTAAGCGTTTAAGGAAAATGTTTCATATTGAAGGAGAGTTAAGTGAGTGAAATTTAGGTATTTATAGTGGACTTTCTAAAAATATAAAGTGAAATGGTAAAATAAAAGTTATTTTTAGAAAGTAGTTTTTGAGCAAAATGGTTTACCAAATTTACATAGGTTTTTGTAAAAACATAAGGTATTGAAGGTAAATATGTAATTAATGATTTAATAAATAAAATAAATATATAGGAAAAAATTTTATAAAAGATGCATTATCTTTAGAGAGTTTGAGTTATACTAGGATTAGATTAAGCTAACTTATCCCCAAAAAAACCAAACCTAGCTCATTATCCTTCCCTAAACCCCTTTCCAGCCAAAATTATGCAGCCAATAAACACTTGATGGCGACTTAAAACCCTAAGAATAAGGAACCAAGAGTTTTGATCAAGGATTGTTGTTTAGGTGTTAGCATTCAAGATAAGTATATTCATCCTAGCTAGTTTATGATATTCATGTAACATAATTTATGATGGATATAGGGTTTTCATAAAATAAATAATATTAATGATATTTAACGATGCTAGAATGATTAGGGCTTGATTAGGGTCATGTTCATGCAATTGGTTAGGTTAGATTTGCGTTAAAACTTAATTTAGGGTTAAGCAGAATTTTAGGTCGTGATCAACGACTGATATCTAGATGATAAAAGCGTGTATTGATATGTTTCTTGAGTCTATGAATAATCCAAAAGAGTCTACTTTCCAGAAAATACGGCCTCGAAAGTTTTTAAGGTCGGGAAGGCATTCAAATAACCTTTGCAACAAAAGTGGTCAAAACAGTAAATACGGGTCAGAATTAGGTCATGTTTGTGAGGGTTAAACCCTAACTTAAAAGTAGAATTAAGCTTATCCCTTCTACAGTAGTTAAGTTCCATATTTCTATTGATAATCCTGTGAAAATTAGCCTCTGAAAGCATGTATAACTATGGTAGTTCAAGTGATATATTTTGGTGTGCAATCAGATCCGAATTGGGATTGTTTTAAAGTTTGATTTTCTTAGGAGTACTTGTGCATGTAAATGGCTTTTAGGAATCAAATGGTAGTTAGAGAACACATAAAGGAACATAGATAATTTTTGGTATAATTTATAAAGGGTCATCAGAAGTAAGGTTTTAAGTTAGTCAGAAGACACACTAAAATTCTGCATTTTTGACATAAATTCTAGTTAAAACTAAGTAACATGTTTATGAGTGAGTTATGGTGGGCATAGGTGTCGGGGTGACCCATATGGTTAATTCCACAACCCTTTAGATAATCCATCATTGTGTGTTACCTGGACTAGATCTTTTAGTTGGTCACGTGTGTAACCCGTGTTTATTTATTTGTATGTTGTGTGTTGAGATTTGGAAGCGTTTGTTATGAGTATTATCATAGAGCGCTCAATAGAGTAGTAGTTAGTCCTCATCTTTTTCTTATGATTTATTGGGAGGAATGTGCAAAGTTGTGAGTTTGGAACTCTCGCGCGTGATTATGTGATAATGTGTTGTCAAAGATGCATAGGACAGAGAGAGATGGGAGTAGTGGTGTGTGAGAGAGTATGTGTGTAAATCGTTTTGTGATGTGGGATATGAGAATTTGCGAACTAGTCAGGATGGGAGATCATACTCTAAGATAGAGTGATGTGTTCACTCGGAGAGCATGTTTTGTGGATGGTATTGTGGCCTTTCGGCAGGTAAGGTTACATGGGAAGTATCCATTGCTTGGGCTAAGGGTGGGTAATATGTATTGTGTGGACCTTGGTACGCTATGAGACATCTTAAGTCGTCAGTCGGCTGGGTATTTGTCAGTGATTGATTGTGATTTTGTTATAGTCTAGCTGTTTGAAGTTGAGGTTATTGTACCTGGAATGTTTTCTTAATTAGGTCAAGTATTTACTGTTTGGATTTGATTATCGTGTCTTAAAACCTATGACTCTCACAACTTTATATTGAGTCTTTAGAAGATCATTTTTAAGGTATTATCTTAAGGATGTTGTAAGTTAGGAAGAGTGAGCTAGTTAAGACCTTTGGCTTGCATGCGGATAGGTTCAGATTCTCTAGAGATTTTATTATGGTGTGTGAGTGGGTGTGAGTTTAATATCTTGGATGTTTGTTGATTTGTGTAGACTTTTGGATTATGTTCCCTTGGTGGTATGACTTTCTATCGTAATTGCACGGACTCCCCTTTATCTGGTTGGAATATTTTTGATCTTGACACATTGTGTCTCCTAGTAGTTTCGATTATATTCCATTTAGTTCCCTCTATTGTTGACACCATCGTGTTGTGATGATCTCTCATTGATCGTTACATCCTCGTGTTTCCGCCCTAGGCGGGTATGTGACAAACACTATCACTCTTTTCATTATCAAAAATAACTTTCAAAAATTTTTGACTCGCTACGAGTTGCTCCAACTTTCTAGGTCATAACTTGGTCACCCAACTGTTTAAAACGATATTATTTGACATATGAACGAATCTCTCAATACGATGCTTACTATCCTATTTATGCATACCAAAACCATAAACTTAGTCAATAGAACCAATACACTTTCAATAATTTCCGCACTGAGAATCTTATCGCAGAGAGATTCATACTACGTACAATATATAGCAAAATAATCACATAAGAAACACAATTAGAAAGCTCCAATGCTATACAAAAACCAATTTTGGTTTCCCCTTTTGCTCTTTGAAATTGGACGAAACTCAGAAAGACAAATCCCACAACAAAACTCCTTTTTCGATGCAACAACCCCAATTGCTAATACATCAATCTAGCAATTATGAGAAACACCCTTTTTATACACGAAAATATTCAGAACAACCCCAAAAAATCTTATTCTTCGTAAACGTATTGCTTGTAGATTTTAATAGTGTGGATGTGCGTAGGCCTCGTTACAAGGATCAATAATATGTAAATAGAATTTATTGCATGTTGGAAAATCAATGGATTGTGTGTGTGTTTTTGCTTGGACGTCGAACAAGAACCAAGAAGGAGAGGTGGAGAGAAAAGAAAATAGTTTTGCTAAATGTGATATAATGTGTGTGTTTAGGTGCTTTATATAGATAATCAACTTTGACAATTTCAGCAATTTTAGTCCTTCCTTCTTATTATCCTTCAAAATGAGTACACATGTGTTTATTTTGTTAATAAAATCGGCCAAAGACTCGAGTGATACCACGTTAGTAAATATTTTAAAGTTGACCCACTATTTTTCTTTAAAACATTTTTATAAACTTTAAGTCGCAAATACACGGACCTTTAAAGGACAGTTCTTTACGAAAACTCGGGGCAAACGCCGTAAAAATACAAACAATAACCATAATCACGCTGACAACATAAATTTTCTAACTTTCACAGTCGCTAAAAACAAATAAAAACTCAATCACGGCTTGATAATTTACTCAAATAAAAAATGGAAATTATTCAACAAACCTCACATAGCTATAAACGACTATATCAATTACGTAGAAAATAATTTATCATTAGATCGAGGGATTAAATAGATTGACCCTGAAGCTGGGTTGTTTACATTCTACATCTTTAGGGAGCATCATCCGGTGCTCAGCTGTGACTTATCGGTTTCCTCGCTTCGTCCTATTACTTGTAAAGTGATGAGGGTACTTATTCTTAGTTGATCATTACGTTATCCTAAGTAAATTCTAGACCCCTCTTTGCGGTATAATCCAAACAAAAAACTTTACAATAGGTATTCGACTTTGCTTAAGTCGCTTGGCCTTTACTATCAACTATTCCACCGACTCTTCAATTAATATGCAACTTATCATCAAGTTGAATCTGGTCCGTCAAAACAACAATATCACCTTCCGCTAAACCATTTTTTAAGATTCGAAACATGAAAAGTACTATGAATCCCTTTCAATCTTCAAGTAACTCCAGTGACGTATATAAGCTAAGGACCAATCTAGCTAGAATCTTAACGGGGCCTTGGTGTAAGGTGGGACTGTAACTTTCTGCGCTTTCCAAAACAACACAACGCCCTGTCCACGTGATACCTTGAGCAATGACCTATCACCGTCTTCATTTCCAATGGCTTAGTCTTCTTATCCACGTAGCTTTTCTGGGCGACTAAGCAGTTCACAAGGGTTCTTAATCTGAACGATATTCTCGGTTGTTTCACGAATCAATTCATGGAACCTGTGAGTTGGCTTGTCTCCAACTCACTCCAGCATTTCCGGATGATTACATTTCTGCTCTGTACAAAGCCTCATGATGAAGCAGCTTTCCTTAATTAATCGAATGATAACTATTGTTATATGAGAATTCGTACGAATGGCAGATTTCATTAGAAGATCTAACACTGGAGGCAACTATCTAACATTATCTTCAAGCATTTGTATGTCATTTCACTCTAACCATCCGTTTGGAGGGTGGTAAGTTGTACTCTTATCCAAATTCGTTCCCAACGCTCTTCTGAAGCGATTTCTGGGAATCTCGACGTAAAAATGGCTATCTCGATCCAAAATGATAAAACGGAACACCATGTCTACACACTATTTATATTCAAAGTAAAGTGGCGTAAGGTTTCTCCATGGTATCATCTTCTTTATGGGTAAGAAAATAAGTTAATTTGGTTATTTGATCGATAATGACCCAAATTGTATCATACCCGCTTGGTCGTTCGATGTAGTCCACTTACAATATCCAAGTAATCCTTTCCCTCATTTCCAAACGGAATCAGGAATCTCAGGTTGTTGGCAAAATCCAGACTGTTTCTAATGCTACGTCTTTAACCCTTCGCACACGTCAATACCATCTTGCTAACATACGTGGCAATATGAGCTTTCTATTCGGCCTACCATTTACAATGGCTTCTATCTTGATACATCTTGTATATCTAATCCGGATGGATGCGAATACTTGGACTATACGACTCAAGCAAAAATCAAATCTCAATCCACTAATATCACGAGCAACAAACATAATTTCCCCCACACATACGTGTTCCATGGGGTGAAGCTCGAATATTTTCTTAAACAATCTCCCCAAGATTGTTTCTGCCTTTCAGACATTCTTCCTTTTCATTGCTTCCTTTGAGCTTTCAAGAAATTTGGACTTAGGTAGATTGTTATGAACAGTAATACCAAAGATCTAACACGGCAATGGCCAGAATTCCAGTTCATTTTTGGCTTAAGGGTCAGCCACAACATCGCTTTATCATAGATGATCGAATCTCACAATCATAATCACTTAACAACTCAACATCTCCGTTGTCTCATGTTAGCTCTTCTGGTCCAAAAAATTGAAAATTAGTTCTTCGTTACCAAACCAAAAAAAGCTTAAAATTTTTACGCTAAACAGCCACCGGGGGCGGCTTATACTCTTCAAAAATTATACAAAAGTAAATACAATTAAAGACACCCCCCCCCACCCCCCCCCCCCCCCCCCCCCCCCCCCCCCCCCCCCCCACTCCCACCCCTATTTTTTTTTCAATATTATATCGTAGTCTTGGTGATCGGTGAATGCCACACATTCTCGTTCCATTACGATTAATGTCTCCATAAACATTAAGAGAAAAAACAATGGTCCCAAATGTACAAATCGTGTGTATTAGTGTAATCTCTTTATGAGTCTTTCATTGTCGTTGAAGCATTCGTGTTACCTTTTCCCTTTGCATCATACACGGTCTCCATAAAACTTGGTTGACGCTCGCAATAAACCACAAGAGAATCTAGTTCGTTCCTTTTCCGGAGCAAGGAACTAAGATCGGTGCACTACACAATCTTTTGGCTTCGTGTCTGACAAAGTTCTCGTCTATCTTTTCCTATACCACTGTTTATTTCTTATCTTTCTCTGAGTCAAACTTTGCAGTGCTTTGAAAATCAGATTAAAAAAAACCTTCAATAAACCTTCGATAGTAACCAACAAATCCAAGAAATTGCCTCACCTCTGTTGGCGTCGTCGGTGCAGCCCAATTCTTAATGGCTTTGATCTTGGCAGGATCAACATGAACACCATTAACATCAATTACATGACCAAGAAATTGTACCGAATCTAGCCAAAAATCACACTTTAAAAACTTGGCGTACAATCTCTCTTTCTTAAGCAGCTCCAAAATAATCTTCAAATGCTTTCCGTGCTCTTCTTCGTCCTTGGAATAAACCAAAATATCATCAATGAACACAATGACGAACTTATCAAGATATGGCTTACATACTTGGCTCATAAAGTCCATAAACACATCAGGCACATTAGTCAATCCAAACGGCATCACTTGGAACTCAAAGTGACCATAACGAGTTCTAAATGCAGTAATTGGAATGTCCTCTTCTTTAATGCGTAACTAGTGATATCCTGATCCCAAATCGATCTTAGAATACATGCTCGAACCTTGAAGTTGGTTAAATAACACATTCAAAAAGATCTATCTTTCTTTTTCACAAACAACACCAGTGCTCCCCACGGTGATGAACTCGGACAAATAAATCCTTTCTCTAGCAGCCCTTGCAGTTGTATCGACAACTCTCTTATCTCAGACGGTGCCAATCTATACGGTGCACGTGCAATAGGTGCAGCCCCCGGTACTAGATCAATTTGAAACTCTACTTGCCTCGGTGGTGGTAGTCTTGGCAAATCATCAGGAAATACCTCAGGAAAGTCACAAATGATAGGCACGTCTTCCAATTGTTTCTCCTTCGATTTCTTCTCTGTCACGTGTGCCAAAAACAAATGACAACCTCGCTCGACATACTTACAGGCTTTAATACAGGATATGACCTTTAGTCGAGACACACCCTTGTCACTTTTGACTATCAACATCTTGTTTCTGTACGTCATACGAACAACTTTCTCACCACAGACAATAACGACATCGTGCTTGACAAGATAGTCCATACCGATTATAACATCGAACGTACCAAGCTCAATTGGCATCAAACCGATTTCAAAAATATGGTTCACTAAATTCAAAGTGCAACCTTTTAACACAGTGTTCGTACTAACTACCCTTCCATCAGCTAACTCTACCTCGTAACTGGTATCTATTTTAACTGGATCGATGTCAAGCATGGAACTAAATCTAGCGTTCACAAAACTCCTATCGGAACCCGAATCAAATAAAATAGAGGCATAGCGGTTATTAAGTAGAAACATACCTGTAACCACATTCAGACCTTGCGGCTCAGCATCCTTAATAGTATAAGTTTGGCCACGAACTTTTCCCGTTTCCTCTTGCTTAACCTTTTTTGGGCATCGGTTCCTAATATGACCTTGCTCACCACAATCATAACAAGTCGGAATGGGCTGAGCATTTGCACCCGTGGCAACACTCTTTTCCTTGCAATACCTTGCTTTGTGCCTAACCTTTCCGCACTTGTGGCACTTGATCGTACATGGACCAACATGGCAAGTAAAACAACGTTCATATACAGGAAGTTATCCAGAAGACACCTTTCCATCAGTAGGAGTAGTAGTCATAGCTCACGCATTCCCTTGCTTTTGGTTATTATGTGAAGGTTGGCGGGAGTTATCCTTTTCGTTGCTCTTACCACTACTATTCCTACATTGAAAGTTCTCCCACTTTTGCTTCTTTCCTTTGAGAATCCTTTCATCCCTAGATTGCAATTTTTGTTCCATCAACTTATGGGCCATACATACAGTTTCATTCAAATTGGTAAGTCTAGAAGAAGTTACCTCACCCTTGATGTTCTCAGTCAAACCTCAGATGTAAGCATCAATCTTCACACTTTCTGGTTCAACCATTCTTGGACACATCAAAGCTAACTCATTGAATCTCTGAGTATAAGCCACAATGTTATACTCCTTAACCTTAAGGTTCCACAGTTTGTGCTCCATTCTTTGAAGTTCTTCTATTGGACAAAACTCTGCAATCATCAATTACTTCATTTCAATCCAAGGCATTTGGTTCACAGTCTCCAAACCCATGGTTGCAACCTTAGCGTTCCACCAAGTCAAAGCAGGTCCTTGCAGTGTTGCAGCATCAAACTTAACCTTCTTGCACTCTGCACATTCACTGATTCCAAAAACACTCTTAGTTTTCTTGAACCATCTTCATAATTTGATAACTCCTTTGGTACCATGAAAAACTGAGGATTGGACTTGCTCATTAAGGACATGAGAAACATCAAGATGACATACCAGGATGCAGCTTAATCAAGTTTGTAGTGAACAAACATGTTACCTGAGTAGAGTAGATTCATAAACTAAAGTCAAACTTAATAGAGATTTGGAAGGAGTCTAATTTTGATAAGTTTTGCCTATTTAACGCAACTGAGGTACATAGCTAATGAGAATAAACAATGATGGAAAGGTTCCTTCAACCAACTAATGATCCTTTGGGACTAGTTTGTCGAATGCTTAGTCAACAGTATCAACACAAACATCCAAGTTCCAAATCCTCAATGAACATCTCCTGCTGATTACTTTCAACTAGACTAGGAAGTTCTTCACCAGAAACCTTGCTTGAAAGTTATCCAAACTCACTGCCACTCTCACTCATCGTAAAATCACTTCTTTCCTCAAACAAACAATCAATTAGAACGTCATATAATGCACGGAACAAAGTAGGTTCAAGACGGCGAGGTTGTGGTTCAAGATGTCCGTGGACGAAACCATGTCAGAGAAACAATGAGAGGAAATGTTATAGTGGGAAGGTAGGAGTCAGAACAGGGAGGCATTATTAATCAGGACTAGCAAAACATTAAGTGCTACAACTGTAACGGACTAGGGCACATAGCACGAGAATGTCCAAGGCCAAAGCGACTTCAAGATTTAGACTACTTCAAGGACAAGATGTAAATGCAAGCCCAGGAGAATGGTGCAGTACTGGACGAAGAACAGTCGTTGTTTCTTGCAGAGGCGCGAGAAACATTATCAACTTTGATGAGGATGTGGATAATTCACCCGAGAATGATTTGGCACTCAATGTGGACCATGTCTTTGAAGCTGATGAATGTGATGCATTCGACTCTGATGTTGATGAGGGTCCCACTACACAGACCATGTTCATGACAAATCTCACATCGGAAGATCAAATCTACGATGAAGCCGGGCCATCATATGACTCACATACTCCTTTTGAGTAACGATCATGATACCTTTGTAAATCATATGGATGAGTATCATGAAGTACACGAGATGCAAAACGATGTACAACACAACTACGTTGTTGATCTGATGCTGACTAAACGAGTGCTAGTATATATTATTCCGTATGGATCAGTATGTGAAGCAACGAAGGATATGTTGTTCAAGGAAATGTATTTCTGTACGTAAATGATGCTTGATGTCGATTTCGATGAAATGCATAAACAGGGAGTACAAAGTAGATTAGCAAATAAGCCAGACATGATAGTTAATGATTCAGTGACCTCTGAACTTGCGAGATATAAGGAACTGGTCGGGGAATATGAAAAACGGGCAAAGTTTGAATTAACTGATAGAGAATGAAAAATTGATGAACAAATGAGAATATGATCTAGGACCGAAATAGAAAGGAAACTTCCTAAAATCAGAACTTTCATTCAGCACAAATACTACTTAGTTCTACCGTTGGCATTATAAAGTCAAGACAGAAGAAGTAATCCTTTTGACTAAAGGATTTTAACAAGAGACAAATTCCCTTGAAGAGTTTTTAGACTAAAAAGGTAAAAAGATAAGATGAAAGATAGATTATACAAAAAGATCAGTCTGTTCAAACGGTTCACATGTTATGTAATAACCAATGTTTTATGATAAAACGAAAAAGGTAGCAATAGCTACAAAATCCCTTATGTCTCACTCGTGCAAAGCAATGGAAGTCAGTCTGCTGTATAATGGTCATGTACTTGTCACTACCAATCATACACCCACTGTTATACATGACTCAGAGGATACACGTGAGATAGCTGAGATAACTAGGAAAAGAATGCTGTTGAAAATGCAAAGCCCTCTATGTGTGGAAAATAAAGGTCAGCGTATGCCCCCCCCCCCCCCCCCCGATACTCGAAGGGAGAAACCTTCTTGCAACCTTTGCTCCCCAAAGAAATCTGACCCCAAAACAGATATTTTGGTCCATAGATGACAATGACAGGAAAAAGGCTGAGACCTCAGTTCCAAAACCAATTTCAGCATTGACAGTGTATCCACCCAATACTCCTGTCAAGCTTGTCCCCAGAATTCTTCCAACTAAAAGTCAAGTGAAGATTAATCTTTATGTACTCACACAACTTTTTACGGAATTTGACAAAACTTGCAAAAAGAGAATCACCCCAACAGGTGTTACAGAGGGGGAAAGAGGTTTTGAGCAAACAAAAAGATGTTACCTCACTGAAGTTATTCCATTTTTCAAAACTCTTAAAGAACACTTTGTAGGAGTTCAAACGGCCCTCTTTAAAGAAGTTAAAGTAATGGAAGAATTTTGATCAAATGATATCCGGAAGGGGACCAAGAATAACTGTAGACAGCAATGTGTGACATTGTAAAGAAAACCCTTTCATTGAAAATGAGAATGTGATTGCTAAGTGTTTGTGATCATCTGCTGTATGTGGGACAAAAATTACGATGTCTAGATATTGATGCTGACATGTCTAAAGTTCATAAATGAGTCAAACATTTTCAAAAATTGAAAGGGAAATACCTAAAATTTGAAATTAAAGTCTCAACATCTTCAAGAAAAGTTTTGATAATAAAAATCTCACACAATCGCAGGAAGTCTGATTTTAACCCATTCTTTAAGATCAAGAATCTCGAAATAGAATTCAAGAAAAATACAACGTGATTAGAGACTTTAAAGTTTAGTCGCTATGTGAATGGCAGAATCAGATGTTGTAGAGCCTTATAATGCTATATTCACTGTTTATGGAACAAAAATGATTGCGTTTTAGAGTGAATAGAAAGGGTCAAACCAAATTACAAGGATTGTATGAACTCATTAAGATTCGGCGTACTCATTCGAGTGGCAAAGACATCTTACCATGTTAAATGAATTGAGATCTAAAAAGCTCATTGAGAAGCAAGAGTCTTGTTTACTAGTGACTTGTCAAACCAAACGTTCTTGCGCGGGCAATGTATTGACATTGACGTTAAAACCCATCCCTTTTCCTTAGAATAATAGGATAAGTGCTCATTTAAACTATTATCAGCAATCTTAAGGAGAGTGTAGAAAACAGGTTAGGAGATGTAGAGGACGTTAGAGTAGTTAAACCACTGGATAATGCACTTAAACTATGCTTGGCCAATACACTAAGCTTTGTCTACGGATATTGTTTCGAATATGTGATTGGCACTTGCTACAAAGTTTCAATGAAAGAGATAACAAGGCTCCCTTACCTGTAATCTAGGACAAGCTAGTTACTTTTAGTGATAAACCAGGACTCAATCTAGCACCACACAGAAACACGAATTGCACCAGAAAGTTCAACAGATAATATCCCTATGATTCCTTTTCTGGAGTAAACGCTTCATGAAGCAAGCGGATCAAAGCCTAGAACAATACAAAGAAAACTGGATCCTGCCTGCTAAGAAGGCGAATAAGAAGAAAAGAGTACACATTAGGACAAAAAAGTTAGTATGGACAAAGAAGAATCGGATTGATTCTAGCATTAGCCGCTTCTAAGCGTGTTGTAATTAATTCGAATTCTAAATCTGTGTGCAAAATGTGTGACAAATGCTTAAACTTTGCAAATCATGAAATGTGTGTTGTTAATATTTTGAATTCAGTAAATGCGCCCATGTTAAAGTATGTCTTGGATAAAGGGAGGAAACAGATTTGGGAAACAAAAGGAAGCTGAGAATAGTGTTAAACAGACCAAGCGGGTTTGGAAAGCACGTAGGAACAACTATTTGCGATATTGGTTATAATGGAGACCACCGGAAAGAAATTAACTTAGGAAAACTTGATTGTGGTAATCAATGGAGACCCACAGGAAGCAATTTGCCTTAGGCGAAATGTGCCTTTAAACAAGCTTTCTGTGAAATGTTCTACTCTATTGTAACCACAGGACCCCACCAAAAATTGGGGAGGAACGAAAATTCCAAACTCTCCAAACTCGATTGTTTTCAAATGCAGGTCGTATAGGTCATCCTTTGGTTATCTGGATCAGGCTCATTGTTCAAAAACATATGAGGGGTTCGTCAAAGCTCATGATTTTGTTGGGAAAAGTTCTTTCGGTATAGTCAGATTAGGACATTGACATTCGAAGTATCAGGGTTTATGGAGATTAAGTTATTGGTTGATTAGTGTGATTCAGAGTATACTACGTAGAGGGACTTGGACATAATCCATTCTCTGTAGGGAAATTTTGTGATTCTGATCTTGAATTTCTTTCAGAAAGCATACTTGCTTTGTTTGTGATATCAATGGTGCGACATACTTAAAGGTAGTGTAAACACATTTTGTACACGATATCGATTGATGAAATGATGAAGTTTTCCGATATGCTTGTGTCAACGCTTCCAGTCCAAATCATGGTTTTGGCATCGTGTTTTGTATAAACCATTTTTAAACTTCGGCACATAAATGAATCTGCTCGGAAAAGGATCTAGTTTAGAGGTCTACCTAGATTGACGTTGAAAAAGATCTCTTGCTCAGCTCTGTTAACTTGGGGAAAAAGCAAGAAGTTCTCCCCCAAACCCAAATCTGAAAATTACAAATATGGAAGTTCTTCATACCCTACACATGGATCTGTGTGGTCCATGAGAGTCAGAGTATTAAAGGGCAAGCATACATTTTAGTCAACATGGATGACTATTAAGATTACATGGGTAAGTTTTGAGGTCAAAGGATGAAACTCTAGAGTTTGTCCATCAACTTTCTTAAGTAATACAGGTTTGGTCTCAAACAAAACAAGCAGATTTATCGCCACAGATAATGGAAACGGAAAATTCGTACCAAGTTATGTTAGTGAATACTATGAAGGTGCGGCATATTTCTCAAAAGTCAATTTCGAGAACTCCTCAACAACGGCATTGTCGAAGACGAAATCATACACTTGGGGACGCAGGCAGTACAATAATTGATATTTCTCAAACGCACCCTATGTTTCTATGGTCAGAAGCTGTTAGTCTACTGCTTGATACACCCAGAACCGATCCTAATTCATTACTCGTACAACAAAACCCTTATGTGAGCTCTGTACATGATACGAATCTGATCTTCATTTCTGCCGAGTATTTGTGCTCTGTGCTTCCTACCCAATGATAGCGACGATCTGGGAAAATTTTCAAGCCAAAGCTGACATTGGATTTTAGATTGGGTTGCTCTTAGCAGAATGCTATAGAAACTACAAATAAGAGATCTCGTCGATTATATGGAAACAATTCCGTCAAATTCGTGAGAGCCATCATACGTTGGCTCCTGTACGCATGAGTTTAGGACCCGAGCCTTCATCATGACCCCTGGACAACTAAATCAGGCTCGCTCCAACTGATAAAAAAGTGGCGTGGGATTGGAGGATGTTATTTCAACAATATGTTTGTTGAATACTTGAACAATCTCGAGTCAAGGAAACCAGTACCTTCTGTTATGAAGTTAACGCTCAAGTGTTACACCTGGTACATCTTTGTCTAACGTTGCTCAAGATTGCACTCTACAAGTGCTTCATCGTCAACATCCGATATACATCAACCAGTCGACAACAGGAAATTGCGAAGAATCCCATCACAAGACTCCCCAATCAATCACGATGTTCTACATCCTTTACTTAACCCATGTTAAGGAGGAACCAGGAAAGGTTGGCACGTTCGCTTTTGGGAATGTTTAATTGATCGGAACCTAAACAAGTTAATCAACCACCAGATCATTAGACGATGGACCAAATTATCATCCTGAGATAACATCGTTGGCAATCCCTCTTGTCCTGTATCCACTAGAAAACAGTTAGCATCCGATGCTTTGTGGTGCTGTTTCCATACGGAACGGTCCAAAGTTATCTATAGGTATAATGATTAGGGATTTAAAAGCAATTTGCTTTTTGTTTCCTAGCCTTATTAACCAATAGGGACTAAATTGGCCAATTGCCTAAACTTAGAAGATCCTTAGAAATACTTAAAACAAAAATTAAAAGAAGATGGAAACCTAAGGGACTGAATCTGCCAACTTACTAACTTAGGATATAAAAGAGGCGGCGAGTTGGTTTTTGGTCAAACTTATCAAAATCCAGTCAACGATAAAACACACACACACACTCATACGCATCTCGCCGCCTAGAACAAAGCTTCAAATCTTTGATTTCCAGTGTTTCTTGCAAAGGTATTTATCGAACTTTAATCTATATCATTTATTCTATGTGTGTATCAATGGAATCGAATGGAAACACATTAATCTAGGGTCGTTTTAGATGAAAATGCCAATGTAGTGTTGTAATGTGTGATTTAGTTGCTGGGAATTGTTCATAAGGCATAGATTACTAAGTTTTGATATGTGGATTTCTGTCTCAAACAACAGTGAATGATTTGCTTATGATTCTTGGTGGCGGGTTGTCTTTTAGAAAGTAAAAGTCAGTGTGTTTGGTGGAAAGAATGGTAGTAATGTGTATCTTATGCGCAGGAAAGCCTAGGAATGCCTTAGGATGTGCTTAGTTTTGACAAAGGAGGTGCGTGGTTTGAATTTTAAGAAATCAGTCCTGATGGCGAGTTGCTTATGTTTCTAGGTGGCGAGTTGGTTATCTTATTATTATTTTAATGTTTTCAGGAAAACCGCCGCACCGCGGAGGTGGTTTGGTGAATATATTCTTTTTTTAATAATTATTGAAACCCGGCTGGTTATTGGCGGTTGATAAGCGAGTTGTAATGGGGTTTAATTCCACAGCGAGTTGTCTAATGGCGGGTTGATTCACAGCGGGTTGCCATAATTTTAATATTATTTTATTCCAAAGGTAAACGCGTCTTCGGCGGTCATTGGTCGAATATTTTTAAAAATATATTAAATATTTACCCGCCTTTTCGAATTTATTTTAGGGCGGGTTTGGTAAATTTATTTATTATTCATGGCGGTTTAGGCCTTCCTCGCAGCGGTTTCCTCGATTCTCCTAAACGGAGGGTTGGCCTTTTGCTGGTGGCGGTTTGGGGCTAAGTTTCATAATTTTGTGGGCATTAGGCACCAAATATTCTACTCAAGGCCCCTTCGAATGACCCATGTGCTTTTTAACTACCATCCGGGCTTAGTTAAAAGTAATTGATCCTGTGGGATAATTCTGTTTTCAGTGTCCTCATATGTAGATTTTCATCACCAAAGTTACCTTGTTTTAATCAATGTGGAATGACATGACTTTAATCAAAGTTAAAGTTCTCTTTAACATGTTTATTGGCAATGTTTGTCTTCTTTGTTAATTCTCTTTTGTTAGAATCGATGGCAGAACAAAATGTTCCCACTAACACGACACGAAACAGATGAGCAGATTGTTGTTAACCTGCTCTCAGTGGTTCATTAATCAGGAAATGCAACTTCTTTTCAATGCTCAAATGATTTAAAAGAACCATCTTCATATCAAGTGGACATCTTGAATTAATACCAACTTCTTTCCGAGCATATACTGCCTCAGAAAGTGTTCTGCTATCTAAATTGCAACAATTTCTAGCATACAATGAAATATGACGCCGAAGACTGGGGTTTTGTTTCTAGTTGTCAAGTTGATGAACAATGGTTCGATCTTAAGTTTGATCTTCCTCAGAAGGATTAGCAATTTCTCCTGATCTTTTCATCTCAATCAACGATATTCTCTTTCAATAGAAACGGAAGGTCGCTTGTTTGGGGGGAGAGTGAATGTAAAATTTTGCTTCTCACCAAGGTTTAAAAAGAATTAATTGGGGAGAATGTTCCAAGGTTAGTTAGGGTGTTTGTTGCTATGTAAGTGTAAATATAGATGGTTGGTTGTATTTCTAATGGGTTAATATTTAAGGGAGTTAATTAATTGAACTCAAAACGGATCCAATTTAAACTCTCTCACTAAGGCAAGTCATAAGCAGTCCTGAGGACCAACGAGAAGTAAATCCTTCTATTCTTATGTATGGACGTTTTCTCCAAGGTGATAATCTACTACTTGGCAGCAATAACAACATCCATTGACGTCTGATTTGCTGTTTCATTCATCTGGAGATGATTTTATATTAGGAAAATCTTAAGTTTGTCCTAAAAGGTGACACTGTTGAAGTGTTTGGAATGGCAATTCCTGAGCCTTGATTACGGAAGTCCGTTCACAATATCGTATTATCCAGTATCTGGAAATGGTTGCTGGAATACCAAGAAAACCCGCAAGAAAGTGCAAGCGTTCAACTGCAACAAGCGTGCTCCACCAAAAAAGCCCATAACCACTACTCCAGTCAAACCATCCAAGCCAGCTCCTGCTCCGACTAAGAAACCTTAAGTAAGCTTTCACAGAAAGGTTAGAAAAGAAAGCCTATCTTCCAAACTTGTTGTTGAAGATGATGAAGACTCAAAAGAATCTGTTTCCCTCAGCACGAGGTGATGATCCTGCTTCGAATGGCTAACGAAGATGAGTTTACGAAGCGCTATCAAGAAAAGGGTGACGGTGAGATGGTGATGATGCTGACCTGGAACGAGCTAATCAGCTTAGCTGGATCCAACATTTCTGCGACAAGGTCGTGACTGTTGTAGGAGTAGCGTTAACGATCAGGATCCAGTTGTGATCAATCCCAAACTGCCTGAAGTAGTTGGCAAGGGAAAGAAAGGCCATTGTAACGCAAGAACAAAGTAGCTCATTCCTGATCGATCTGTCAAAGAAGAAAATAATAGGATCAGTTTTTATCCTTGTTAGGCGTGATCAAGCACCTCATGATTCGACAACTGGACCCTCTTCTCAACCTGAAGAGGAACATCAGAGAGAAAGTGATCCATTGAATCTTCCTCAACATCTGATTCGACGATACGGAAAGTGAAACAGAAGCCGCTGCTCTAAGGTGACAAAGAATCAAGGTGAGTAGATTGTCTCCACTCCATCAGGAGTACGCATACTGTTGTTCACAGGCAGGGTGGATCAGATCTAAAAAGGGCTCCATGAGGCTCTGCCTTGGACAGACCTGAAGCCTATACAGAAGGACCAGGACTGGATCAGACTCTGGAAAAAGTACACGTGTCTTTGCTGGACCAACCCTGAGGCACATGGCTGAAGCATTCCTCGCTATAGCCTACCCAAGGTTCATGAAACCTGGAAGCTCATACAGACGAAGTGTCATCGAAGAAAATCCAGAAAGTCATTCTAGTTCTATGTCTTCAATGAAAAATTCGAAGACACTGATAAAACTTTGGGGATCAATTATCTTTATGAACAAAACCAAGGAAGATAATCAGGAGAAATCATAAAGTACGTGCGTTGATTCCACCCTACTGATCCAAGTCTTTAGGCCATCAGTCAACTCCTTCCGAGTGATCGCTCCCATCACTGGTTTTCACTCTAAACTTATCCTAGTCACACCTCCACCATTCAACACGGAAGAAGCTACAACAATCACCACAATCTCTTCAGAGCTCACCCATTCATCGACTTCAGCTAGAGTGGCAAGATTAAGCAAGAGAAATTCTGAAGTAATGAAGAGATCACTCTGCTCTTGTTTTGGCTTCAATTAAAATCTAAGTTCCTCGGTTGGTTTGATAAATATCTAGGAACAAAACTTGATGATGATCTCCTTAGGATTCCTTGAAGGTCACATGCTGATATTAAATCGAGAAATACTTTGTGCTGCCTGCCCAGAGTCTTCAAGAATCAACGAATCTAAAAGATGTCCGAAAAGATTATCAAAAATCAAAAGGTGAACAATGTTGAGGAGAAACAAGAGTCATCTTACCTCAAACAGAGGTCAACAGATAAAGTTGCTCTTAAAGAATTTGATCTAAGAGTGTCTCTTCAAACTATGCATAAGAAACCAAGCTTGCAAACAGAAATCCTACCAACTACATCTATTACATGCTTCTTATGGAAACTTTAATAGCAGCATGAAGATGCAAGGATAGGAAAGTTGCAGTCAAGGTTAAAAAACCACCAAGAGAAGAATGATAGTGTGATGATGAAGACGGTTATGTGATGAAAGGCCTTTCAGATGGATTTCAACAGGATAGGTAGCAAAGAGAAGAAGACCCATTATGCCGCTTCTAGTTCAGCTACTCCTCCAAGAATGATGACCAAGTTTCAAAGCAAACCACGGGCGTCTGATGCATTGCTTCCAAACAACATCCAGCTCTTCACCTCAACTAGATGGCAGTCATCTAACACAAGCGATTATGTTGTTAAAACTCCTTCGCTGCACCGATCTGATACGAATCAGAACATTCTAAACAATCCTTAGATGACATTCCAATGCAGAGTGAAGGGCATTATGTCTGATCTGCGGAGGTCCATGATAACGTCACATTCCCAAGGGTATATCTTGTACGTTGTCGACATAGTGGTTTAAGCCGATTCCTGAAGGCGAGTTGAGGACAGCTACACCTGAAACAGAATGGACCATTCCCAAATGATTTCCCGGAACCAGAGAATAATGGGCAAAATACATACGCCATAACGTATCAAGTTCCCACGGAGAACAAGCTTCAAAGGAAGACGTATGATGTTGGGTCATTCATCAAATGGTTCTGCAGACGAACATAAAAGAAGAAGCTCTGCAAAGCTGATTTAGAAGGTCCAACTTCAACTTGTTAAAGGATTTCATAAGAACCACGGTCTTTCTTCAATATCAGATGGTATGATTTCATAAGATGCTGATGAATAAGGTTGATTTGGGTAATTGAGGGTTATCAAATTCTGCGAAATATATATGAACATGCCCTTAGGAGGACCAAAGGTCATGGTAATATTCAACCACCAATTTCTTCTTTAATAAGGAATCTGATTATCTTCTGACAGGTGACAAAGAGCGAAAATTGCTGATCATATCCAAGCTCTCAGCCGCTCGTTACCTTAGACTCTTGGTCTTGAAGAATTAGTTCTTCTTTATGGGTTGAATGTGAACGCGATTATGACATCAGTGCAGCTTATGCAATCACTCACTGGTGGTTTAGAAGAAAGGAATTCTACATCAATAAACACAGTGAGCCTCTGATCAGTGAAGCATTAGTCAGATCGCAGAGATGCGAATTCTCAGATGTGTATGTGTGATCAAGGTGTTCGAAAAAAATATGGGATACAACTACCTAAGGAGATAATTCTTCGCGAGCTGATTACTCCTAGAGTACAAGATCTTGGAAAAGGATAGTCAAAAAATCTTCATCAAATATTTTAAAGATTGTCCTATCCATATTCAAGAAAAGACTCACCATTGCCACGACAGACAAGGACTAGTCTTCATTACGGCAGTCAACATGTGGATTAAGAAACTGGTTAATCAGGAATGTCTATGGGAGACTTGCAGCTCGGGATTGAAAGTTATCAAACAAAGATTACCTTTGAACGTCCAAATTGGATGAGCAGACTCTTACTTCAAAGGAAGAAT
The DNA here is from genome assembly GCA_026074375.1 of Tanacetum coccineum. NCBI lineage: Eukaryota > Viridiplantae > Streptophyta > Magnoliopsida > Asterales > Asteraceae > Tanacetum > Tanacetum coccineum. The sequence goes on from BQNB010002213.1 coordinate 60,130, forward strand.
ATACGATTGTCCCTAACGCCAAGACCGTTTCTACAGAGACAGAAATGATCAAAAAAAAGTTGTATGAGGTGAATGAGCTACACAAGGTTTTAGTGATGGGGTTGGCAAGAGTCATGGAAAAGCTGGACCACATGGTTTAAGACTTTCATATTGTTCAGTTAATAAAGGGCATGAAGGACTAGGAAGTGGTCAGAGGATGACAGAGAAGAGAAGCAAAGACTCTCACTGCAATCGAGAAAAGACTACAGATCAGGAGGATCTTTCGAAGTCTAGAAAGCTTTGTTGGAGGAAGAATAAGAGATATTGACTACAGGCTGATCAACAGAACAACGTGACGACATCGTCGTTACAATAAAAAGGTCAATTTTTTTCTTATTGTGAATAATATACCTTGTACATTAGTAAGTAGTTAATCTTTTGATGATTAAGTGTAGAGTAATTTTTAATCCTCACAATTGGGGGGCGCTAGTTTATGATTCTTACACGACTTGTGAATTAAGGCCACATTTTTCTCCCAAATTTTATAACATATTTAAATCAATTGATATCCAAAATGTTAAAGGGTTTAAAATTTCTGATAAGGGGAGAAAATGTGATTAAAATATGTGTATAATAATAACTGTGATTATTAGGACTCATATACTCCGCCCAAACGTGCTAAACAATTTTGAATACCGAAGCACATTTTGAGGGGGAGCGTTTCTGAAAAAAAAATCAAAAACGATCGAGGTACTAAACGCTTTGATATTTATATCATAAGTACCTTAATTGAATTTTCAATTGGTTTTATGGAAAGGAGAAACTGTCACCAAGAGGACCGACATGCATTTTACCTTTATTGAAGTATAAGGTTGGTATGGTTAGGGGTACTATTCCATATCCAGCCTAACCGGAGGGATCTACCCAGGGTCATCCACTATTAGTGTAGAAGTCCTTAGGTATGACATATAAAGGAGTAAAAGACGAGGAGAATAGGGAAAAAAGTGCGGACTGAGATGGGCTAGTACTGGAGAATAAACCGCAACAATGTTTAGTCATGAAGTCTCGGTAAGCACTGAAGGGTTGAAGAATTTAAAAAGAATTGTAAAGAAAAAGGTGAGTAAAGAAAGGAAGCCCTCCATACCACTTAGCAAGAAACGGTGTCAATACATATGCTGCCAGAATCCTAAGAGGATTGCTGACATTGAAGATGACATCAAAGGACAAGTGATGCAATGCACAACCCCTCCCTAGCACTCAGAAATCTTTCAAAAGATTTCTATTTCATTTTCAACGGACAGCTACAACCGTTATCTATTAACTTTCTCATTCGAGTTAGTTGCTATTGAACAGTGGGATGTCAGCTCCGCCTTCCGATTATCGAACAAAAGCTATTGAGTCTAGAGCCTTAAGATCATCCAAAAGTCTCGTTAGGACACTTATCCATATTGAAGGTGTTTTCTCAACCACATGTGGAACAAGTTCTATCCTAAGAGTTCCTACGTCTTATCCTTGTGATATTGCCAGACAAACTTCGAGGAAAACGATGGTTTTTTACTATAAAGATGGAATCCTTCTAGAGCCAATCAAAACAAGCTCTTGGTAGGTGACTTGTGCGATTCTACAAGAATCCATTGTGGTCAAATGGAAAGAGATACGATGGTTGCGATTCTGTGTGACTCAACTTGTTCCAATATAAGAATTGACGGTTATTGATCATTTGACAAACAATCAAAACTCTCGAAGTGTTACAAAATATTTTCATAAGAAAACACTTTAGATGACTTGTCAAACCATTTTTCTTTATTGTAACTGTTTCATTACGGATTTATCTTAAAGATGGCAAAGATGGAGATGGAAAAATTCCCAGACCTGCGATTCAAGTCGAATAACGAATGCTCAGACACGACCTACACTTGTTATGAAGTTATGAAAGACCTCATAAAGGTGTCAAAGCTTCCGCAAACTCTGATATCATGTATTTCTTCACAAGTGCACGAGATGGCAATCCATTACAAGATGATGTAAGATTATGTTTGGGTGATGATCTCAAGAAAGCTCAAGATCACAATCAAAGACAAGTCTAAGATGAATCAAAAGATCACTATCCCAAATGTACAAGATATCAAATGTCTACGAGCCTAATGATGAAGGTGATTAAGTTTTGTATTTTCTGGGGTGACCTCCCTTAGGGGGAGATTGTTAGATATTAGAAAAAGACTCGGTCACCCCGTGTATTTTACTGTTTATTATAGCTCGTAGTTTAATAGTTAATAGTACAATTTTTGGTTTTAAGTCGGGTACTAATACCCGGTATATTGTAAGAACTATATAAGCCTCTTCCAACTTTGGAAGAGGTAAGCTAGTCATTTTATTCTTTTCTTATAAAACACATTTTCTCTCACTAGAAAAACTCTCTCATGTGTTTCTCTCTCTAGAAACTAGCCAAGTCCAAGAATCGACCCCGTGTTATGATATATGATATACCACACCAGTCTATATGGTGCATGTGCAACAAGTGCAGCCCCCAGTACTAGATCAATTCAAATTCTATTGCTTAGGGTGTAGTTAGTCCAGGCAAAACGCCAGGAAAACTCAGGAAAAATAATAAATTACAGCTCGTGCTTCCATGCGTTTTCTCCTGTTGACTTGTTCTTCAGTCAACCTTGTGCCAAAATAATTGACAACTCGCTCGACGTATTACGGTGCCTTAATACAAGATATGACCTTTAATCGAGACACACCCTTGTCACTTTCGAATATCAACATCTTGTTCCTATACGGTATACAAACAACTTTCTCGCCACAGACGATAACGGCATCGTGCTTGACAAGCCAATCCATACCGATTATGACGTCAAACGTACCAAGCTCAATCGACAATAGATGATTTCAAAAAAGATTATCACTATTCCAAAGTGCAACCTTTTTAAAAATAGTGTTCGTACTAACTACCCTTCCATCAGCTAACTCTACCTCATAACTAGCTCCTATTTTGATTGGATCGATATCAAGCACGGAACTAAATCTAGTATCCACAAAACTTCTATCGGAACCCGAATCGAATAAAACAAAAGCATAGCGGTTATTGAGCAGAATCGTACCAGTAACCACATTTGGACCCTTCGGCTCAACATCCTTAATAGCATAAGCTCGACCACGTACTTCCCCAACTTCCTCTTGATTAACCTTTCTTGGGCATCGGTTCCTAGTATGACCTTGCTCACAACAATCATAGCAAGTCGGAATGGGTAGAGCATTTGCACCCTTGGCAACATTCTTTTCCTTATAGTACCTTATCTTGTGCCCAACATTTCCACACTTATGGCACTTGATATATCCTGACTAACAGGAGCGATAGTAAAACAATGCTCACACAAGGAAGCTTTCCATCAGTAGGAGCGGTAACCATGGCTCGCACGTTCCCTTGCTTTTGGTTATTCTGCAAAGTTTGGCGTGAGTTGTCCCTATGATTGCCCTTACCACTACTATTTCCACTTTGAAAGCTCTCCCACTTTCGCTTCTTTCCTTCCAAAATTCTTTCATCTCTAGCTTACAATTTCTGTTCCATCAACTTATGAGCCATATACATAGCTTAATTTAGGTTAGCCGGCTTAGAAGAAGTAACTTCACCCTTGATGTTATCAGTCAATCCCCGGATGTAAGCATCGACTTTCACTCTTTCTGTCTCAACCATTCTCGGACACATCAATGCTAACTCATTGAACCTCTGAGTATAAGCCATAATGTTATACTCCTTAACCTTCAAGTTCCATAATTCATGCTCCATTCGTTGAACTTCTTCTATTGGACAAAACTCTGCGGTCATCAATTGCTTCATCTCAGTCCAAGGCATTTGGTTCACAGTCTCCAAACCCATGGTTGCAATCTTAGCATTCCACCAAGTCAATGTAGGTCCTTGTAACGTTGCAGCAGCAAACTTAACCTTTTTGCCCTCTACACATTCACTGATCCCAAAAACACTCTCAGTTTTCTTGAACCATCTTAATAATTCAACAACTCCTTTAGTACCATGAAAAGCAGTAGGATTGCACTTCATAAATCCAGCAAAAGTGCACTCACGAACAACAGGTGCGGCATCTTGACCCCTAATTGGTCCAGATCCTCTAGAATCATTTCCAGCATTTGCATATCTAGCCCGCTCAACAGCGATAGCAGCATCGACACTTTCCTTGATCATTCGACGAATGGCAGCTTGAGTCAAAGGTGCAGACTTTGGAGGCATGATTTTGTCATATCACACAGAAAACAATCTGATAAGCATTCATAACATGATATACTCATAACATGGTATAATTGCAAATCAATCACACAACAGTCACACAACATCAAGTAGTAATCAAAAGATAGTCATTCATTATTCATCACAAAAGAGTTAATACATAGTTGCATTGTTTCATGAAATGATACAAATCGTTACAACCAATAGCACTAATTCTACTAACTGAGGATTCAGTTTAGTGATTACAAAATAAAGATACTACTAATGAATCTAAACTACTAAGAATCACGAGGAGATCCTCGCGGCTCTGATGATGGACTCTTCTCATCTTCAACCGGAACATCGATAGCTTTATTCGGTCTTTCTTCAAACACAAATCCTCTATGAATCATCTCTCGATAGAACTCATGAGCTCGAACTCTAGTCCAATAGAGATCTCTCTCGACTCGTTCGTTCTGCATACGAAGGAGTGTGTTGCTAAACCTTGCTTCTTCCAGTTCTTTCTTCAATTTCTTACACTTGACTGTTTCTTTAGCATTACCAAGCTTTTCAACTAGCTTTTCCATTGTAGCCGTTCCTTGCTCCACATTAGAACGCACTTCATTACCTAAATCTAAAATTAGCTTACCATAATACTCGTCCTTTGCTGATCCTTTCTTTTCGACCAATGCATGCGCCGTCTCGCGACCACATAGTCGTCTTAAAAGAGAAGCCATCCGACCTAAAAGAGAGTTAATGTCCCTCATCATGAGACCAGGCAACAGACCATCACTGTCCTCTCGAAGGAAAGAGGAAGTAGACGACTCACCTACCTTATGGACACTAGCATGAATAGTCTCATCCTCGGACTCAACCGTGTCCTCAACCTCAATCACATCCTTAGGCTCTAAATCATAAGCAGGCGGCAAAGGGTTAAGAGGATCCACCTATTCATAAGGATATGTCAACTCTGGCTTATTCTCATCTTCCTCAATGTCAACTTTCATATCTTCTTCTTCTTGAGGTTCTTCTTCTTCCATAAATTCTTACTCTTCCGGGTCCTCATCTTCGTCTACTAAGACAGGCTCGGGAATAACAGGAACATCATCGTGTTGATTTGGCCCAACTACGGGTACATCATCCACATGATTGGGAGGAATTACATTTACCATGATAATCTAGAAAATATCATATAATACTTAATAGCGTATCACTTCTTATTCTTATTGGAACACTAGTACCCAAAATAACAGTTCGCATAAGTGCGCAACAAACAAAAATTCACACATCATGACATTCTCGTTTAGTATATACCTCATTTATACTCCAAACATATATAATAATAATTATCATATAATCATATAACAATTTATGCATACAACACACACAAATATACCTATACATAACAATTTATGCATACAACACATGCATAAATATACTTTTTCTTTTCACATGTAACCAATGGCAACGAGGAGTCTCGGCGTAGGTGTAGAAACGTTATAGTTTAGGTTTTCAAAAAGACTCGACCTAGTTCTCTAACCTTAGGCTCTTGATACCACTCTGTAATGCCCCAAACCAAACAACTTTGGATTGCGCAACAAAAATAGCAATTGGGTGTTACTAAATAGCACCATTCACCAAGATAATAGAAAACGACCCAAATGAGACGTTTAACAAACATGTGTTTCATTATTAATCAGAGTAAAACACGTTCAGGTCCTCACAGAATTGCAACCACAACCATTAAAACATTTGAAAAACTATTGTTTCAAGTTAAAGACATTGTTTAAAACAACTTAAGACATTGTTTTTGAAAGACAAGGAACACACAAGTAGTCTTTCACCAAATCCATCACACGCACGACACCTCCACGCCATCGTTGCCTTCATCCTTGGTTACCTGGGATAAAACATGTTTAAAACGTCAACAACATTGTTGAGTGAAATTCATAGAGTTTAAAATAATCCATAAGAAATAATCTTTAAACACATAATTAGTTCTTGAGAAAACATTGCAACGAATACAATGTATATCAATCTCTTTTCTTTCACGTAATAAGCTCATGACACCGAACGTTAACAATACATATGTCATTTCATATGTCAATTTGCCCTAAAACAAGGTATTATTATCATATACCTACTACTTCTAATAACAAAATGTCCATTTGACAGCGTGTTCGCAAGGATTCATACCCCGTACAGGGTTGTCAAACCCAGTAGATCTATTTAATGCATTAGCGTTCCCTCAGCAAGGCATTAACAGTTCATGAAATAAGAGACGTCGACAGAAGCTAACTTATGCGGAAACAATCTCCAAATCGGTTCCAGCATACATAAAATCAGTATTGGTGTTCGATTTTAGAAAGTAAACATGTATCCCCCTCCGCGGGTTATAAAACAATTAAAAGTTAAATATGCGAGGCTATAAAAACTCTCCTATAAGTAAATGATCCAATTCAATTCAGAGATCAAACAATGCAAATGCTTCACGTCCTTAACCGCGACCTATATAATACAATATATAGCGGAAACGTGACAAAAGTATATAATTCATATAATGTATACTGCATAAATATATATAATGTATATATATATAATATATATATATATATATATATATATATATATATATATTATATATAACATATATATATATCACTAGTACGTATATACAATCATATACTATAATCTCCAAGTGCGACCCAAAACATTTCACTTTGACGCACTAACAATATCACATCGTTTTCTAAAAAGTTTCTATTTTTAGTAAGTTACCGAAAGTACGGATAATATAATTCGAACTTCGTATTTCATCATCAATTAACTAACATTACGAACCCATTGCTCATTACAAACCATATTCAAAAGTTTACGCAAGCTTGACTTTCAAAAGTCAAACTTCGTAGTTGACTTTTACCCCAAAAATAACCAAACTTGACTCGGCAGCAAAACATTCATTATTAAGAGTTACGTGACGATCCACCTAGCGAAACGTAGCTAAAGGCGAACACTATCACTTTTCATTATCAAAAGTAACTTTAAAAAATTTCTCGACTCGCTACAAGTTAGTCAAACTTTTTGGTCAAACTTAGTCAACCCAAAACCTATTAAAACGACATTTTTGACATAATCCGACTATCAAAACATGTTTAACTATCCTATTTAAGAATACCAAAACCATCAAACTTTGGTCAATAACCAAATACACTTTCAATAATTTCCGCACTTGAATCTTATAGAAATAATCATAATACACGCAATATAATCAAATTAACCACATAAGAACACAATTAGAAAGCTCACAATGCTATAACAAAAACCAAATATGGTTTCCCTTTTGCTCTTTGAAATTGGACGAAACTCAAACAACCCAAACAAAACCTTTTTCGATCAAACCAATTGCTAATAACAACAATCTAGCAATTATAAACACCCCCTTATACACGAAATATTCAAGAACAACCCAAAAATATTTACTGGTCTGTCCAAAACTTATTGCATGTAGGATTTTAATAGAGGGATTTGGTAGTCCTCGATACAAGGTCAATAAATGTAAAAGAATAATTGCATGTTGTAAAATCAAATGAATTGTGTGTGTGTTTTTTGCTTGAGGGTTGGACCAGTGTCGAACAGAGAAGAGCAGGAGGAAGAGAAAGAAAATTTTAAGCTAAAGTGTTTATATGTGTGTGTTAGGTGCTTTATATAGAAATCAACTTTGACAATTTAGCAATTTTAGTCCTTCTTTCTTATTACTCCTTCAAAATTAGTACAAGTGTGTTTATTTTGTTAATAAAATCGGCCAAAGACTCGGGTCATACCACGTTAGTAAATATTTTAAATCCATCCCACTAATTTTTCTTTAAAACGTTTATTAAAACATTAAGTCATGTAAAACACGACCTTTAAACATGGTTTTTACAAAAACTTAGGGAAACGTTGTAAAATACAAAAACAACATAATCACGCTCTCGAAGCGCCAACATAAATTTTTTTGACTTTCTCAGACGCTAAACACAAATAGAAACTCAATCACGGCTTGAAATTACCCAATAAAAATGGAAATTTTCATCAAACCTCACATAGCATAAACGACTATAATCAATTACGTAGCAAAAATAATTATCATAGCTCGGGATAAACGTTGACCTGAAGATCAAGTTGTTACATTTGATCATTTAATCATAAAGCTTTGTTTCCAAGTGATCCAAGCTTTAATCCTCAAGTGCAAGAGAAGAATACTTCCTACCATTAAGTAAAGAATTATTATAGCTTAGTGTGTGTCCTTGAAACCTTGTTGCAATTATATTATATCTTGTAAATCATTTGTGTATATTGTGAAGGTGTGTATCATAGTTGTGTATAATAGGTAGATTGTGGTGATCATTGTAAGTATAGTTAGATC
>BQNB010002213.1:70487-86302 GCA_026074375.1 Tanacetum coccineum
AACCGAATCCTAATTAGAGCAATCTTAGGAAAAACACCTTACGAACTCTTGAGAGGTAGGAAACCTACTCTTGATTATTTTAGAGTGTTTGGAAGCAAGTGCTTCATTTTTGTGAAGATCGTTTAGAACTCATCTAGGATCTATAATAACAAAGTTTGTTGATGCGCAGCGGAATTTAAACAAAAACGATGTTATTTAACAAGGTTTACATCCATACAAGCCCCAATTCTATTTGATCATGATAAAACGTGTTACCTAACAGTAACAGAGATCAAAGAAACCTTTGATCTTGGGGCTAGAACGATCTTAAGTGGTGAGATCGTTGGTGTTTTCCTAAAACATAATTAAAACACCTTAAAATACACACATAAACAATGCCTAGGGACCTCTTTATATATAGATTCCATCTAGACTTACAAAGAAAATCTAATTGTATTAGGAAACTAAATCTTTCCTAATCTTAATCTTTATTTTTTTAAGCAAGTCTTCTAGAATCCTCCAACTTCTAGAATTCAATAATGTCGAACTAGACCCTTTTGTTTCATTCTTTTGTATCATCAAATCAATAAATCCTAACAATCTTCCCCTATTTTATGATGACAAAACAAACAGTAAACTGATTCAAAGATGATCCATAGTAGCTTAATCTTCAGTAATCTTCCTCTATTAAATAATAAGCTTTGTCTTCAACTTAAGCACTTGAACATCTTGTACATCTTCAAATCTGATCTTCCATGAATGAAACAAATAGATTCTAATCTTCCCCTTAACTTAAGATTTCCTTTGAACTTGTTGACATTTCTTCAACACAATGAAGTCATCAATTCTTGTTCCATGCCATGCCACCACAAATAATAAGTTGCAAATCATATCATATCATCTCTGTAACATCTTCCCCTTTTTGTCATTATCCATTAGGGGACTGTGAACATATGCAACTTTGATCTTTACAACTACAAACCATATATTAAACTTCTAATACAAGCTTTCCAATGTCTCAAATTACCCTCCATGATGCATAATAAGAATAATGAATTCAAGGAGTAGAAACTTACACTAGCAGTAGTAATAATGACTTAGCAGTAGTAAGTGAAAACCTTCCCTTCAAGTGGTGCATGTAACATATCTAAATGGTTAAACACTTTATCATATTCTTTCCCTGAAACCAATATGTTAACCATCTCATGACCAAAAGTAATAGAATCAACCATAAGAACTATACGAATAACTAACCAACAGTAGTAACGAATACCATGTAGTACCATCCAAGAAGAGCAACACTAAAAATGACTAACAGTAGTAATCGATACCAAGCAGTAGTAACAATGAAGAGCAGCACTAATGAAGTAGAAGCAGTATTAAAAACATAAAAGCAGTATTAACCAAGTAAGAGCAACATTAACCATATATAAGAAGTACTAACTTCTATGAAGCAACATTAACTTTGTTCGAGCAGTATTAACTACTAACTAGCAGTATTAACTACTAACTAGCAGTATTAACTTTTGTAGAGCAGTAGTAACCATGCATGAAGCAGTAGTAACTTCTAATCAGTATTAACATGATAACCACTTCAATAAAATTTCCACAAGAACCTGAACTCGAACTCTTAGCTTCCACGTTCATATCACCTTTACTGTGATTACACTTCGTATTCTATAAAAAATGATTTAAGAATTAAAACCCTAATTTTCACAAACTTCTTTATCCTCTTCATTCCTCAATACCTTCTCTTTAATACCCAAGTGTTCAAAGAAAAACTTCCAATAACAATAACAAGAACACTATTAAAAACAATGATGAAAGAGAAGTAAACCCATACCAACTTCAACTTTTCTGCAGTAGATTTCAAAAATTTATATCTTTCAATTAAAAGCTCATATTGAAGATCCCTCCGATGAGAATATGCCTTTATGAGTAAAGAACCTTCAATAAAAATTTCATTAAGATCTAACGGTTAACGAATGAGATATCTCCTTTTTACCACAGCTGTGTAGAAAGTGACAAAAATAGAAACCAAAATCGAATTTTTTAGGTTTCTTTGAATACAAAATCTTTTTTCTTCGATTGTAAAACCTTGTAGATCCTAGATCATGAGCCACTTGGCTCTGATACCAATTATTAAGAATCGTTTTAAAACTCCTAGGATAAAAAATAATAAAGTATTGATTTGCAACAGAATTTAAATAAAGAACAATGTTATTTTCACTAGGTTTTACATTCATACAAGCCCTAATTCTATATGATCCGTATAGAACGGTTACCTAACTATAATAGGGATCAAAGATACCTTGATCTTAGGGCTAAAACGATCTCATGTGGTGAGATCGTTTGGTGTTTTCTGACTACATGATTAAAACACCTAAACACACTAGACGTCTAAGAAAAACACACACTAGACGTCTAGGATACACACATAAACTATGTCTAGGGATCTCTTTATATATAGAGTCCATCTAGACTTACAAGGAAATCTAATTGTAATAGGAAACTAAATCTTTTCCTAATCTTTGATCTTTATCTTTTAAGGAAGTCTTCTAGAATCCTCCATCTTTTATAATGTCGAATTAGACCCTCTTGTTTCATTCTTTTGTATCATTCTTTTTGTATCATTGTTTTTGTATCATCAAATCAATAAATCCCAACAGCTTATTTGTAATGTTTCGAGCTTGTTGGGCTCACGACCCAATAAGAGAATAAGCTATGGGTTATTCTCAACTTATTGCTCCGACTTATATTTTTCCTATACAAATTCTAGCTTATTTGTACATCGAAGTACTTATTTGATCAATCATTTGCTTACAGGACCTGTTATTGGGTTTATTCTATTTTAGAGTGTCTATTGGGCTTGTGTACAACTATCAGTCCAACAAGGCCCAATGACCTCTTGGCTTAATTTCTACTTATTAGTCTAACTTATTTTGGCAAACAAAGAGCTTATTAGCTCATCCTAATACTTATCGATTTATTTTTAGACTTGGTGATTTATAAAATACTCGTACGGGCTTATTGGGCCGAGAAGCCGAATAAGGTTTAACTAACACTTATTTTTATACAATTAGACTAACTAAGAAACTCCTAATGGGCCATAAAGCGCAATAACTAATGGACTAAAACAGGAAACCAAATATTTATAAACTCCTAATGAGCCATAAGGCCTAATAACAAATAAACTACTTACTAAACATGATGGACCTTGGTTTGACAAATGAGTTAACTAGTGGATTTAATTTTTGGATAAACTTGCATAAGATATACTTAATAATCACATTTGGACTAATATTGGGCTTTGAGCCCTATAAGTGAAAACTTGTAAATATAAATGTTTATAACGGATTTTTGGCCAACTTATACTCATGAAAGCTTAAAACGATTAAAATAGTTATTTGAAAAGTGTGTTTTGACAAAACGTCACATAAACATAGATTTTGGCAACTTGCCAAAAAATTATTGAAATTAGGAAAGTGGTTGAAAATAAGGTATGAGAACCTTGGGAAACTTTTACAAACAAACGGGTCATGCCGAAATTTCATAAAATATCACATACTTAGAAAATATCATGGAAAACATATTTTCTTATGATTCGACAAAAGGACAAAATTTCAGATTTATCAGATACTAAAACCCCAATTTATAAATGGGTTGATTTAAACAATAACAAATGAACCAAGATTTATAATTATGTTTATAACGCGAATTAGACTTAGGAACTCGACCAGAAGATAAAATAATAAAATATTAATACTTTAATACCCGATTAAAAGACGAAAAATATGATTTTTATGTAAAACTTCTAACGCCTATTTTGTAAAGCAAAAACATTGTAGTGTCAATATTAATGTCGTTTTATCAAACTAATTTGGGGTAATGGGTTAAATTACTAAAACATATCCAATTTTATTTTAGATTATCTTATTTAGCTTTGAATCCCAATTCTTTTATTTATTTCTTAAATTCTACTATATCTTAATCCTTAGTTCTATAATTCTTAAATCATCTATTTATATTACTATTTTTATTTCTTAAATTCTAAATCTATCTAAATTCCTAGTTCTATGATTCCTAATTATCTAAATTCTTATTTCTTCGAACCTCGATTTCTTAACACTCATTTCGTGTGCGTCACCGTATTTATCCAATAAATCTCTCACCTTAAATATCGTTATTCCTTCCTTGGCCAGTTCTCGTCAGATCTACTTTTAAATACTTAATATTTCATTCAGTTATGAAATTCCAATTCTTTTCTTAAATAATACTTATGTCGCACCTTGACCTAAGTTCATCGAGTAAAAATACTTAATGAAATCTTTTATAAACAATTACACAAATCATTTTTACAAACTCTAATGCAAACGCTTGTACAATAGGTTATTTTCGCAAGGTATATTACTAAGTAAAGCTTATTAAATAGGTTATGGTCGGGTACCGTTGCACGTTTAGTTAGAGATCATCCACTATTAGCTACCAGCATCTTATTTGAGGTGAGTTCTCGTAGCCTTATTTTTAAACTCTTTTCCGTTGGGGGAAATGATACTCAAAACTTATTTCAACTACTTTTAATACTGTGCAAAAACCTTTTATTTCTTTTTGGACAATGCTATGTGCCTATGATTGTATGTATGAATGTTATATGGACACTATATGAATGTTATGCGAACACTATGTGAATGCTATGCGAATACTATGAGATCTATTTATGCGAAGTTCCAATGTGAAATTCTGCTCCACACTATTTAGCCGATTGTGTAGCTCCAACTGGTAGGCGATAGGTCCGGAGGACTATAAGCGCGCGAGGATTCTATTATTTTGTTGATTTGGGTTGGGATACCCTGTTATGATGTGTTGATTTTATTGATAAATTAAATACTATTGTATGCATTCTGCTTTCATATTGCATAACTGTCCACTCTTAAATTCTAGCAGATCAACTGGGTTTACATCTAAACCTACGAGCTCACCAATTTAATGTTGACCCTTTCGAGTATCATTTTCAGGTGATCAGTATTCTAAATTGGAGGTAATGGAGTACCATATTTTACAATGACCACGATACCTTTTTCCATGGACACGCGTGTATTTCATATTTAAAGGTGTATTCAATGTAACATTGTAAACCAAACTCTCGGTATTAAATTATGGTATAATCTTGTATCTTGTGCGATGTAAATCATTATGTCGCATCCCGTGTTTTCGCTTCTAGCGAGGTGTGACAGATTGATATCCAGAGCCAAGGTTATAGAGAATGCCTATTTTTCAAAAATAAAAATGCAACTATAACCAACTAAAATGTTTTACAAAACCTAGAACATGACAAAAGTTGACTAGCCCAAGCATTTCATAGTTTTTTCTAAATTATACATAGCCTGATCAACTATGCCTAATTTACAAAGGATCATGAAATGATGGGGTAGTTTCCTTAAGTTATATTAGAGGAGGAGGGACATAGAATTCTAAGATCACCTGAAAATCACCTCGACCTTATGTGTACCTACATGTTTTATGTGTTATGTTATTGTCCTACGATTGTCTTATGCTTATATTACTTAAATCATCATTTCTTGCTTTTGGCTTACATGTTGCCTTGCAAGCTTTACATGTGGCCTTTCTACTATGAGACCTTTATCACTATATTTGGCTGACATGGCTTACCTTGCAATGCTTTATATGTCGCCATGCATACTCCTACTTTGCTACTGCGTATAAACAAGCAGGCCCATACTATTATTTTCTATTTTAAATACTATACTAAACACTATTTCGAATACGTCCCAACATTTAGTTGTCAAACGGAGAACATTGGATACATTATTTTGGTTATACTGATTTGAGATACACTATTTCAAAAACACTATTTTGAAATATTTTCTTCATGTACTAATTTGAGTACACAACTACTCAGTTGTTTCCCTATTCTATCACGTCACAGTTATCACATGCCCTGTCTCCCCCACACTACTCAGGTTGTTATAAAGTCTGAATACACTGCATTCTAAACTGACGAATTAGATTACATCCTTAGTCGTACTAAGAACAACCACTTATCAGCATAGTCACAACTAGTGTCCTTGTCATATAATTAGGACCTTGGAGATTACAAATAGAACAATAGGATTCATGAAAGAGTGATAACCTTTAGGTTGAGTTCCTCACGTTAGCCGTACTAACAATACCCTCCCTAGTGTTTGTGTTCCGGAGAGGGTACCAATATGAACGACCTAAAGTATTCGGTCAAAATTTCTAAATGATTAAAAACATTTTCTTATAAACCTTACAAAGTACAAAATTTAGGATTTCCATGGTTGATAGTTTTAAATATATACCGTTTCTAACTCATGTTCAAACGTCAATTTTCTTGAAGGTCAAAATCCAGATCACATACGAAAAATCGCTTAAATCAATACACGAATTTCTACAAACATCTTTTCGTGTGACTATAATTTACAAGGGTTTCAAACAATGTTGCTCCAAACTACATTTATTGTCAAAAATTTCATAAGGGTTTACTCAAATGAAAGTTGTTAACAAATCTTAAAACCATGCCTCCGAGAAGGTACACGCACTATGTCTACGCACTATTTAGCCTTTAGAAACAGACCGAACACCTCTGATTATCGATAAGAACCTTCGAGCGCTCCAAGTAATTGACACCAGATTTTGCCCTTAGGCACTTTGGCTTAAAGATCATCATCTCCAACTTCTCATACACCCGACTACACATTTCCTCCTTGATGTTTTCACATCAAGGACTATTTTTTGAAATTCTTGTATATCAACTATGAGACCATTAGCAATGTTCGTCCTTATTGTTCACACTCTAGTTGGTCCTACCCTTTCTGGTACACGACGCCAGCAACTACACTTACTCTTCCTAGACGATAAGGACGCCACCGTCACGACCCTCTACTAACCTAGCTTACGCTATTCGACTTAACATGAGAACCCTCTTACGAAACATGTACACAAGACTCTTGTAGTTTGTACGGATAAGACACTGTGTACCATACAACCCTCATCTCCGTAATTTCAATTTAAGACTACGAATACCAACCCCATACTACAAATTTGATATTCCTTCTTATTTTCTTCAATTATCTTGAAATGACCTCTTTTACATTTAGGAAGTCTTCATTTCTACTTCTTTAATATTAATACACGATGAACATTTCTCCATTTGAAGATGCAACACTCATAATATTTCAAGCCTATGTAGTTCTTACCTTGATATTTGGTCAACGATTTCCCTCCTTCAAAGATTTCTTTAATAACAAACGTGTTCTACATCTACAAATTTTACAACTAGCACTCTATTTTAAGTCCTTACCAAATATCCCTCTGAACGACTCACTTCCCTTGATTGTACCCCTAACAGTCTTCGCTAATTTCATCAATCTAAGATGTAGATACCCATTTGTTATTAAGTTTGTAATAGCAACTTGGTACGTAGCTTAATTTCATGACAGTTCTTGTTTGATTGAGTTATGGAGTTAAGTTAGGTTCAAAGTTGATACTTAGCTTAAGGTTTAGGATAATTTTGCCCAAGTACGAGAGAGCTTACTCTCGCCTATGTAGCCGCTTCATAGTTACTTTAGACTGACACACCTTTTCACTTAGTAGGATAAACTTAGATAGAGACGTCATGATTTCAACTTTTAGTAGTATTTGACCATGTCATATAAGTTATGACCACTACACTGAGTTTTGATTCGACACCTAATTCCCTCGTAATGAAATTGACCTCCATGGAATTCTTAGTATAAATGTTAGTCTTTTACAATAAGAAGAGATAAGAATCATTGATTGTAATATAATAGACTAGGTCGTCACACTGAACTAGCAGCTTCGTTAGCAAAATTGTTCACCTTGACCAACAAACACCCTCTGGATTTTTAGTGGTGATGAGGTGCCATTTTATACACTTTTTCAAAGCCGTTTAACCCCCTAAATCATGTGTTTATGCCCAAAATAAGTACTTAATCGTTCATTTTCAAGTATTTTGCATTTAGAAGGCATTTGGAAGAATTATACATGACTTGGGCTCATTTAGAGAAGAAACGGACAAGACTACGGACCTACACCAACATTGCTCAAGAATTTCTCCTTAGAAGCTGGAGACGACGTCACAGATTACACGTGACGCCGTCACAACGATATCCAAGATGGTGTTACAAGATCTCAAGATGGCGTCAGATTGTATGACCCAGCCCATTATCTAGAATATTCTTGTCACGACGGCGTCACGATTAAAACGCGAAGCCGTCGTAGCAATTTTCCTATATATACAAACCCAAAATTAGGGCCTCAAAACCCTATTGTACTTCCTTCAATTCATGTTCTAATCAAGTAAGACTTATTTAATCATTCAATATGTCTTGTTGTGTGATTCTTATCTGTTCTTACTTTATCTATAACATGCTCGGCGGATGTAGATCTTAGTGGTGTTGCTTCTTGTGATGAATATGCATGTTAGGTCTTAGAAAACCATATTTTGTCTTTATCGCTGTTGATATGTCTAGGAAAGCATGATTGTGTAGAAAGGATACCATCGGGTAACAGTCTTTGATGACATCAAATAACGTCACTTTATTATATCATTTATCACATCTGTTTTGCCCACTTTTATATAATTATTGCATTATTTGGTACTTAATTGCTTTAAAATTGATAAATGCAGTAATCTATGAGTGTTTTGTGAAGACAAGCTAAAAGGCGCATAATTTGGAGCAAAAACAAAGATATTTGAAGAATGCTGATTTTTGACTACATACGCCGTATCCAACAAAAGAGATATGGCGTATCAGCGCCTAAACTTCACAAGAAAGCGCGTTTGACCAATTCCCAATACGGCGTATCACTCTGCTTCCATACGCCGTATCCAGCTGGATAAGTATTCAAAGATAGAGTAATAAATGTAAATTGGGAATTATATAAGTGATTGATTGAGAAACGTAGCACGCACTCCAAGGAATCCAACCTTATACGCCGTATCATTCAAGAAGCATACTTCGAAGAACTCAAGACCATTGCCTGACTTTGAAGAATACGCCGTATATGATACTTTGGTCAAAAATAAGAAAAAACACATTTTCAACGGATATGCGTATAAAAAAATGGATATGGCGTATCCACGGATATGGCGTATCCACGGATATGGCGTATCCAAACAGTGGATATGGCGTATCCAAACCAGCTCAAGAAAATTCTGGAATATTTTATTCGTGGAGCTTACGCCAAGCAATCCCAATACGCCATATTGAGTTCTGATACGCCGTATCGGCCAACTTTTAGAGTCTATAAATACGAAATCCTAAATACGATTTAGGGTATGCTTTTAGCCACCAAGTTCGATTTCCAGAAGATCTAAGAAGCCAAAAAGGTCCTGCAAAGTGCTCTAATCAATGGGAAAACTCATGTAATCATTTACACTCTATATACGCGTTCGATTAGCGTAATCTTTCTTTACTTTAATCGTTCATCTATAAATTTGTGTATTGTTGCAATGACTATCGGCTAATACCTTTAGGTATTAGCCATGTTTATGATAATATAATGTTAGGTTTGTTTATCTCGAATGCTTAATTTATCGTTGCTTGTTGATTATGTTTATCAATTCATACTTGTTTACGTTCTTAATTATGCAACCTATCATTCAACTGGGTTTAGTCCTACATATTTAATGCGCTGCAACTTCGGTGTTGTATGGGCGCAGGCTAAGAGTCCGGGATAGATCTCCATATTTGTAAGTAAGTTAGTAAAGTCCCGATGGGCTAGGGTTTAATAAGATCATTATTAATCTCTAGGATAGAAATCAACAAATAAAATACATTATGCGGATGCGTTTAATTGTGACAGGATTTAACGTGTCTAGGTCTTAGGAAGAAGTAACGCCTATGTTTAGGAATGATATAACCCTCGAGATAAGTCATTCATTGCACTAAATAATCAAACCAACGTTCTATTTAATTAAACATGGCTAATATTGTTTTCCTTACATAAGGCTTGACCACTTCTTTATCTTTTATCTATCAACTTGTGTGTGTTAATTGTCATTAAAACCTTAGATTAGACACCAAAATCGTGCCAGTCTCTCAGGTTGAACCCCCCTTATCATTAGCTTAGGTTTTGCATAAATTAGATAACTAAAATACTAATAAATTAGATATTAACGCTCTCGCTCTTAGTGATCGACACCCGACTTACCAACGAAACTACAATTGACTGGGTACACTGCCCGTTAAAGTGTTGTTTTTAGGTATAGTCGGCATAAAATAAATAGTAAAACTTGATACATAAATAACACCTACACAACGACACATCAAGATTTTGGCGCCGTTGCCACGGAGTGAAGTTGTTTAATTCTTATTTATTAGTGTTTTAGTTTAGATTGCATATTTGTGTGCTTGTTTGTGTGTTTAATTTCCTGCATTGTATATTTTGCATATTGTGTGTTTGTGTGCATTGTTACAGCCTGTTGTAACTTTCTAAGTCGAATACCTAATACGGCGTATTCAATTTATTGGATACGGCGTATAAATTTTTTCTAAACCAATATAGCGTATTCGACTCTGTCATCAATACGGCGTATTCAGTTCACTAAATACGGCGTATTAGTCCATTTAACCTTTTTCTTTGTAGCAATTCATTACAAGAAATGGACGACCCCAACATCACGATGGAAGAGTACATCCAGCTTATGGATGATAAAGCTCGAGGGCGTGATGAGACGTTTAATTGGGAAACCGCCACATACGGTGATGTATATTGTGATGATTCTGATCTTTTCACAGATTTTGAGACAGATTTCTCAGCTATCGTCTACAATGATGCATCGACGTCAAATCTGAATATTTCTTCTGAGCCAACTGTAAGTATTTACAATACAATTGAATCTGACATTGATTTTCACATATCATTTTCCAATTCCGAGGACGAGGATTATACTTTTATATATAACAAGGATTCATCTTTTTATAAATTAATTCCTATTAGTGATTTAAAACCAGAACTGGTAAATGAACATGTTGAAATCAATGCTGAATCGTGTTCGGAGAACATTGTTGTCAAATCAATGGATAGTGTTATTTGCATAAGCAAAGACACCACTCCTTTTGAGTTTGATGAAAACATTGAAACAAATCACGACACACTAGGTAAATCTTTCGCTAAAAAAGATTTTGTTTTAATGATTAAAATCATGATTAGTCAATGTTTTAACAAAGGGATGTCATTAATTTTTGTTATTAAAAATTTATATGTGCCATTTGGCATTCCGTTCGACCCTAAGTTATTTTATAAGGATGGGACTAAATTGGGGCAAGTCTAACTTAAAGACTTTTCTGTAAACAAAAGTGCTTGCCGGGAGACAACCTGGAATGTAATTTTCAAATTTTCTTATCGAGTCTGTCTTCCCAGACTGTCTATACGGCGTATCCAAACCCCATGGATACGGCGTATTGACTATCTGGACGTTATCTAGTCTTTATTTTCAGCACAGTCTATACGACGTATTCATTAAATTAATACAACGTATACAGGTTTTAATACGATGTATCCTGGGGAACGGATACGACGTATCGACTTCCTGTATGCTTTTTAGGATTTATTTTTCTAACCAAACGAATACACAAAGATAGATTTGTTTTCTGAGAATTTATACAGGACCTACTGGAACAAATCGACAACGAATTTGGTGGAGTATTTATAAATCTGGAAATCTTAAAGTGTTGGAGTCTTGAAACCTCAAGACGGCTTTTCAACACACTTTTTGCTCAAGAACTCATCTTGGAGAATCATCACTAGCAAAACATCAGGGGGTTTTTCGTTCTAATTCTATTTTCCATATTATTTAATTGTTTATTCTATACAACGACGGCGTTGTATAATTTAAGTGGGGGGATGGAGAATTAGAACGTACTTGTTCTCTTTTTTACAAAATAACATGCTACATGCTTAAAAGTGCTTAAATACGGCCAAATTTAAATTTTTTTAGCATGACTTTTGTAAAAATCACTAGTTACATTACCTAGCGCACTATAACCCTTGATACATATTATAAGAACAAAGCGTATTCCGTTTTCAATTGTTTACCTAAAATTCCACAAAATTATGAGTGTGCCGGTGATGTAGTGGACTTTAGAACTTAGCCTGGTATATCACTCGAGACCGCAATGATTAGTACTATGGATTTAGATGGAGGAACATGTTCAACTGATAAATTTTTAGGATTAAACCAAATATCCTACATGTCGTAAAATTAACTAACTACACTGGTTAGTTAACTCCCGTGTAACCCTTTGTTTACTCTCGTTTTTAGAGTAAATTCCCCTAGAACAACGTGTTGAGCCATTCCTTTCTTTTTCTACACCATATTATATGTTTCATTACACCTTTACACCTTAGCCTACCGTGTAGATTAAGCCTATTTTAATCGATGTTGCTAGTTGCTTTCGTGTAAAGTTTTGAAGTTCTTGTGTCAGAGTGAAATTTTTCTGTCTCTGTAATGGTCAGGAAATTGCACAATGCAATGGGAAAAATATGTAGCTCGTAAGTTTCGCTACTTTCACGATTATGAATCATGTCCGAAGAAGAAGTGTTACAAGGAAAAGATTATCCGGACGAATTATGATAGAGAAGACGGTGAAATAAAACCGAGATTTATGATGTATTGCAAAAAAAAATTGAAAAAGCAAAAAAAAGAAGGAAGAAAAAAAAAATAGTCGGTTCAAAAGAAGCTTAAGACCGAAGGAATTACTTGGAAGGATCGATTATTCGTTGATACATTACAAAAATCAACGATGTATAGTTTGTATGACGTGGCCGATATCACCACTTTTGTAAAAGTATGTAAAGTTCAGGGATGTAAGGGAAGTTGACCGTTATGGGAACACCAACTTAGGTTGTCTTTGTCATTTCTATGATCGAGGCGTATGTCTATATGTTCGAGTCTTTATCATGGAACGGTCGGGGTAAAGTTACTAGCAACCGTACCTTATTTGTTGGCTTAATCTATTGGTTACGTAAATTTTTATTTAACACCCATTTACTTCCCTTTCCTAGAAACTAACCTTAAGATCTACTCGAACGAGGATGTGATCGAGCGTGCATGTCTATTCCGTCGTTATGGCCATGTATGCATGTCTCAGCTGCCTTGTTAGATGACGACTTTCGGTGAAAGTTAGAAGCTCCCTACCCTATATCGTTCTTCATCCTAACCGCTGGTTAAACACGAACAGGGATGTGATCGGATTGTATGTGGCTATTCTATTGTTACGGCCGTGTATGTATGATACAGCTGCCTTGTTGGTGTGGTACTTATGGTGAAAGACTGTTGAATGATCAGTTGTAAGCCTTTTTAACCCAATTTATCTTTTGACTTGTTTCTCCTTAGCTTTAGCGGTGGAGATGTGTATCCTTGCCAAGCCTATGATACGAAACTAATCACGACTGAGCAATTGAGCATACTACTTAAATGTTGCACCCTAGATTAGTTGAGTGATCTGAGTGTTTTCATTTCCATATTTTGTGAGGAGCTTGGTTATGTACAAGTGATTAGGACAAAACGATGCTTAAACGGAAAATCCTTAACTTCGGTTAGGACACATTTTTATAAATTGAAACTTTTTCTAAGGTCTACTTGAGGACAAGTAGGATTCAAGTGGGGGGATATTTGATGACATCAGATAATGCCACTTTATTATATCATTTATCCCATCTTTTTTGCCCACTTTTATATAATTATTACATTATTTGGTACTTAATTGCTTTAAAATTGATAAATGCAGTAATCTAGGAGTGTTTTGTGAAGACAAGCTAAAAGGCGCATAATTTGGAGCTAAAACGAAGATATTTGAAGAATGCTGATTTCTGACTACATACGTCGTATCCAACAAAAGAGATACGGCGTATCAACGCCTAAACTTCACATGAAAGAGCGTTTGACCAATTCCAAATACGGCGTATCACTCTGCTTCCATACGCCGTATCCAGCTGGATAAGTATTCAAAGATACAGTAATAAATGTAAATTGGGAATTATATAAGTGATTGATTGAGAAACGTAGCACGCACTCTAAGGAATCCAACCTTATACGCCGTATCATTCAAGAAGCATACTTCGAAGAACTCAAGAGCATATTTAAATTTAACAAAAAGAGATCTTTTATTTATTAATTCTCACTTAATATTAAACACTTATGCAATTGTAACCCTTGACTTTTTAGAAGGCTGCAACATCGGTTGTGAGCCGGCAAGATGCAACAAACTTTTATCAGTCTCAGATTATTATTCTTACTATGGGCTTTCTTTAGAAGGCTGTAACATCGGTTGTGAGCCGGCAAGATGCAGCAAACTTTTATCAACCCACAGTTTATATTTATTATATTTTTTTTCATTTTTCATCATTTTTCATCATTTTTTTTACGATATAGAGAAGACTTCTTTTTGAAAAATTCAAGTATAAATTTGAACTAAGGCTAAAAGTTTTGCTATATACTATATAAAAATTATTGATTTAAGTTTAATCTCCAAGAATAGCACATATATTAATCAGGTTAAGAGCTTATGGGAGAAAAAGCCACAAATTACATACATGAGCTTTTAAGATTTCCAAATAATCCTTGTTTAGCATCCAACTCATACTTAACTCTATCATTTTCCGTTCTTCGCGAAGATTCGCGAACGCTTAGCCTAAACGTTAAGGAACAAGCTAGAGCTCAACACGCTCGATCGGGTCAAAATTTATTCTTATTCTACCCAGCAGGAAAGTCAAAACTGTGACAAAACACTTGTTTTATTTTTGAAAATTTTTAAATTTTTTCATTTTTTTGGTATTTTTCAAAAAAATTGGTGGTAAAAGGGGGATTACGTGATAACAACGACTGCAGGCATAATTAAATCGAAGATCCCCCCCTCCTATACTAAGACTAAACATTGTCCTCAATGTTTTAAGAAGGGTCTCTACGTAAATCCTAAGCCGTTTATTAAGTATGCTTAAAGATAAACGTTAGTCGATAAGATTTGGATATCGGATTCCCAAAATGAAGCTGAGGATGTGAAGCTCTTGTGATCGAAGGACAAAAACCGCGAGCACGAGAGGCTTCAAAAATCCGGGACATCCTGGACAATACAACACAAAACACAAAACATGGAAAAGGAAAGAGCTTGCCTCCTCACACAACAAAAAACACTTATTTATTACTACTAAGCTAACATACTACTACTACTACAGATAAACTAAGATAAGCATGGAGTGCCTCCCACGAAGCGCTTATTTTAGGTCACTTAGCTTGACCTAATCCCCCATACTTGAGCTTGTCAAGGGGGATAGAAGTGGAGACACGGAACATCCAAGGAACGGATGTCCTCTTGGTAAGAGCAAGGAAAAATCTCCATCGGGCTTTCAAGAATTTTAGTGACTTTGAAAGCTTTAGTGCCCCGATGAGATAATTCTAGGAGAAGAGATGTATGAACTCTTTTAGAAGTGAGAATCCCGGGGTTGTATACTTTTTCCTCATTTTTTGATGAAAACGAGAGTAAAGTTCCTAGCCCGGGAACTTCTTTGTGGAAAAGAAGTTCATAAAGAGAAGGATTAAAATCCTCAAGAATTAAAGAAGAATTAGTGGTCTTCTTTACATTCTTATCTGGTGTTGCAAAGTTGGTGACTTCAAAGAGGTTCTCATGAATGAGTATACCCGGATTAAATACCTTGTCCTCGTTGTCGGTCGAAGGCAAAGCATCTGTTGGGAAAATATGGTTTTGCAAAGTGAGGATTTACAAACTTTGGACACTATTTAATATATGTAGATGTTAGATATCTTTATA
>BQNB010002213.1:88600-114748 GCA_026074375.1 Tanacetum coccineum
AAAGGTTTTCCTGCTCACCCAAACACCGTCTCACGGTTTTCTGCACATCCAAACGCACCCTAATCAGTTTTTCTGCTAAACCCAAACACCCTCTTATTGTTTAACCGTTATCCCAAACACACCCTTAGTGTTTTCCAGCAAACCAAACGGACCTTATGGTGGTGGCTGCCACCCAACCGCACCCCATGGTGGTGGCTACCACCCCAAACGAACCCTAAGGTGATTTCACAGCCAACAAACACCCCCCCTACGCAGCCCCTGCTGCTTCAACACCCAACGCACCCTAATGGTGGTGGCCGCCACCCACACGCACCCTACGGTGGTGGCTGCCACCTCACCGAACACACCCTTGTGGTGTCGGACTAAAACCAACGCACCCTTTTGTGTAAGTAAACCAAACGCAACCTAATCTATGAAAAACAAAACCAACGCGCCCTACGTCGGGGCTGACCCGAACCCGACGCGCCTTTGTGGCGGCTGACCAGCGAAACAAACACCCTTGTGGTGTTTCTTTATAACCAAAACGCACCCTCGTGGTACGGTCAACAGTAAAACGAACGCACCCTTGGTGGTGCGATGGTGGTGGTGATGATTCGTGATGATGATGAGGGTGGTGGCGGGGTGGCAGTGTGGTGATGGTGTTAGGTGGCGTCGGTGGTGGGTGATGTAGGTTGTGGTGATGTTGGTGGTTTCGGTGGAGTGGTGGTGCTGGGTGGTGTTTGTTGGACGTGTGATGATGGTATTGGGTAGGTGGTTGACAGGGGGGGTTAGCGTGGTGTCCGGCGGTGGGTGGGTTGGGCATGTCACGGGACAAAGCAGCACGAAAGAGAGGAGGGGGCCACGGCGGCGCGTGGGTGTGGAGATCGGGTAGATCGGAGTGAGGGGAGTACTTTTGGTCTTGGCCGGAAAAGTCCGCCGGAAAAGTTTTCCGGCTGTGGTGGTGGCCGGCGGCGGCGGTGGGGGTGGTGGCCAGCGACTGGCTGGGCATGAGAGAGGGGAGAGAGAGTTGAGAGGGTTTATGTGTGTGTATGTATGAGTGGAAATGAAAATTAAATGTATAAAATTTATATATATATTAAGAGAAGTGACAAGCCTCTAAAAGTTCAGGGTCAATTTCGTAAAAATTTAGTATAGTTTTGATAACTATCGTTTCGGGACTCGTTTGAGCGACTTAACGGATGATTCAAATCTCGAAACTTACGCCATTGTTTTCCAAATCATTTTTCTGATAAAAATGAGTATTTATTTGATATTATTTCATAAATATTTTCATAACATTTATAAAAATATTCGTTTTTTATTTAGTGAACCGGTTATGTCTCGTCCGAAAGTAAAACTAGAAATAAACTTTTAACCCGTACATTCGCGTTATCAACAAACGTTTTCGAATAAAATGTCGACTAATTTATTAAATATTTTTATTTAATAAAAATGATAATTAAATGTAATTTAATTATTTTCCCGTTTTTAAATCTTGCGAGAACATTTCAGTCACTTTTCGACTGTTTTCGGGTGTCGGTCAAAACTAAAAAGTTGTCAGGAATGTCGTTTTACATCAAATTTATTTAGAGTCCGAATAATGAAAACGTGATTTAATGGTTCGTTTTTGATACGTCAGCTTATAAATAACATATATCTTTTTCGTTTTCGAGCCAAATAAGATAAAAATAACTTCCCTTGAGAGATGTAATTATAAATATGAATTATTATTTAAAATATGTTCCAAAAATTTTACTGGTCACGCGGTAATTGTTTTTAAGTGACAATGAACGACCAAAAGTCAAAAAGGTCAAGTCAGATTCGAAAAGTCAAAGATTAAAATAGTCCTTTAAAAATTTCGAAAATTCCCAGATGTTAACATTAATCAAATAAGCAATTGTGAAACTGTTTTGAACCAACAGTTTTAAGCACTTTTTAGAAAAACTTAAAAACAAACTCAAAGACTTAAAAACTTGGAAAAATAGATCAAAAACAACTTACCAAGGGCTGTCAAAGATAGCAAAGTGACCCAAAAGGTTTTAAACTTGTTTTGCCCCACTTTAACCCCTTGACCCAAACACCCCTTTAAGTGTTATGAAACCTTTTTAAAACTGAGTTTCAAAGATTTAAGTTAAGGTTTTTGAAAACAGACGACAAGTAAGCAATAATGAGCAATAAGAAGTAATAAAAACACAAAAATAAGCACTGAAATAAGCAAACTAAGAATTAAGCAGATTAAGCAATAAAAGGCAGATTTAAGCAAAACTCAAAGAAATGACAAATAAGCAATCAATTAAGACAAATAAGCATAAAATACCAATAATAAGCAAGATAAAGCAATAATAAGCAATAAATAAGCTAATGAACAGTAAAAAGCCAAAAATGAGAAAAAGTGAGCTTACAAGAGTCCAAAGCTTATGGGCAAGACAATTAGCTCTCAAACAGCTTATACCAACCTATATGCTTCCCAAGAAGCTCTAAACCAAGGCCATCCACGATAAACCTTGCTCTTTGCTCTTGACAATTTTTGTGATTTTTGGACATAAAAGTAAATAGGCTTCTATGTAAGCTTTTAGTGAACCAAAAGCTTATATTAGAGCTTAATGACAGTATTTAAATGACAATGAAAGGTAAATGATAGAATTTAAAGAAAACTTGAAAATTTCATTAACCTAAAAAAAAATTACAATGCTTAAATTAAATGACAAGTAATTTAAAATGACAAGAAAATTAAATGACAAGTATTTAAAATGCAATATTAAAAATGGTACAAACTTTCTTAATACAAATGATGGACTTAACAAAAATTCGACAAAAGACTATGAACTATACTAGCCTATATTTATACTAAAAGCTCTTTATGTCTTGGCTCTTCTTGTGCTTCTTTACTGAGAGAGAGAGCAAGGATGTGTTTGTTGTGTGAGGGAGGTCCCAAAAATCATCTCAGCCTTCCATCTTGTTTTGTGCCCAAGTCAATTGATCTTAACCCTTTAATTTCTTGTCATGTTCATCGTCCAATGAGGGTTTATGGGATTGCCAAGGTGGCATTGACCCATGTGAAGTGGGGTAGAGGGGGAGGGTGATGGTTTTGTTATGGAGTTGTAGGGTGCAGGGGAGAAAGACCCTTGTTAGGATTAATGTTTTCTTAACTTAGTACCGTCAGTACAAATAGTTAGTACTGACAGTTATACTTAGTACCGACAGTACAAAGTATTAAGTACTGTTAGTTAGTTAGTACCGTTAGTAGAAAGTTAGTTAGTACCGTTGAGAAGATATTTAAAAGATATTTATGAGATATTATATAAAAAGATATGTAAGCCTATTAGGGTTATCCTTAGTCTATAAAAGGAACCCTAGGCATAGTTAGATATAACAGTGCTACACAAGATCATAGAGAATAGACAATATCATAGTTAGCAATCTGTAATCCTCAAGAACACATTAATAAAGTTGTTATTCAGTTGTTCATTGTTCTTCTTAGTACCTGTGTTAAGATTCCGCATTAACACATAGTATTCATAGTCATTGTTTCTACATAGTCATTTGTATTTATACATCCTGGCTATCATCCTTTATAGGCTGCAAAGATCCATTCAGTTTATCCAGGACCTTCAAGTGGTATCAGAGCTTTGAGAAACTCTGAATAAGAAGAACAGATAAAACCAGTTATTCATCTCCAACCAACAAAACTAAACATGTCTGGAACACAAGGTGAAAATCCACCACCACCACCTCCACAAGAGACACAACAAACACCAACACAACAAACTCCTCATACAGTCTCAACCATCAAGCTGCCTATTCTCAAAAAGGGAGAATATGACATATGGGCTATGAAGATAGAACACTATTTGGCTCATACAGACTATCCAATTTGGGAGGTTATCCAAAATGGAAATGGTCCTGTGTCAGTCACAACTGATACAACAGGACAAATTAAAATTTTGCCTCCTAAAACAGGAGAAGAAATAGTGGCCAGAGAAAGAGAAAGAAAAGCAAGGACCACCTTGCTTATGGCCATACCAGAAGATCATCTAGCTAAATTCCATAAGATGACTGATGCAAAAGATATGTGGAATGCCATCAAATCCAGATTTGGTGGAAATGATGAATCCAAGAAGATGCAGAAGTACATCTTGAAGCAACAGTTTGAAGGATTCACTGTATCCAACACAGATGGGATTCACAAAGGCTATGAGAGATTCCAAAGTCTCTCAGTCAGTTAGAGATTCATGGAGCAGGTGTATCTACTGAAGATGCAAATCAAAAATTTCTAAGATCTCTACCTTCAGCTTGGTTACAAGTTTCCTTAATTATGAGGAACAAACCAGGTATGGACAGTCTCAGTTTTGATGACTTGTACAACAATCTAAGAGTCTTTGAAAATGATGTAAAAGGCTCTACTGCATCAACTTCCAACTTGCAAAATATAGCATTTGTTTCTGAAAACACCAGCAGTACTAATGATGTTAGTACCGCTTATGGCGTTTCCAATACTTCTGGTCATAATTCAAAGCATGAACAAACATCATCATATTCCCTGCTTGCAAGTCAATCTAGTACTCCTCAACTAGATCATGAGGACTTAGACCAGGTTGATGAATATGACCTTGAAGAAATGGATTTAAAATGGCAAGTAGCAATGATCTCCATGAGAATAAAGAAGTTTTACAAGAAGACTGGTAGAAAGCTACAGTTTGATGCAAAAGAACCTGTTGGTTTTGATAAAACCAAAGTGGAATGCTACAACTGCCACAAAACAGGACATTTTGCAAGAGAATGTAGAACAAAGGAAGATAACAGGAGGAGGGATGGATGGAATACTGGAAATAAAGATGGATGGAATGCTGGAAATAAAGATGGGAGCAGAACTGGAAAGAAAGAAGAGTCTAGAGCATTGGTGACAGTTGATGGAGAATGTGTTGACTGGACAACTCATTCAGAAGATGATGAAAATTATGCTTTTATGGCTAGCAACAGCTCAGGATCAAACACACAGGTAACTTCCTGTTCTTGTGAGTGTAAAGAGTCTTATGCCAACCTTAAAAGACTATATGATGTTCAGAGAGAGGAACTTAGTGATGCTAGCATAGAAATAAAGGCTTATACCCAAGCTCTTAAAAAGGTTGAAGCACAATTAGTTGCCCATCAACAAGGTCAACTTTGGTATGAACAAAAAATCAAATTTATGAAAATAGATTTAGATGACAAAACAGATGTTCTAACATACCATAAGACATTGTTGGCAAAAGCTCAAAAAGAAAAAGAAGGATTTAGAAGAATAGTAACAAATGGAATCCTTCTTCAAAAAAATCACTTGGGTAAAATTGCAAAGTATTCTATGGGCCAGAGAATAAATTTAGGCTGAGAGGTATGGTGATTATAGAATAGTGGGAATTTTTGAGTTATGAAAATGAAGTATGTGCAAAGGATGGTTCCCCCCCCCCCCCTTTTTTTTTAAGTGCAATAAAAGTGATTATGAAAATACAACTTTGCATAAAAGGCCTAATGAAACATGTGAAATGCATGTTGTACCACCACCCATGACAGGGAATTATCTGCCCTCTGGACCTGATGTTGAAATAGATGACTCATAATATACATATGGTCCAGAAAAGACTCAACCAAGTGAACCTGAATCCCAAATAAATGAACTTGATGCCTGTGACTCTAACATTAGTACAGAACCTTCTGAATTAGTGTTTGAACCAGTTGTCAATGAATCACATATAGAAGTTCAACCTAAGGTATGGTCTGATGCTCCTAAAAATTGAGGAGTATGAATCAAGACAGTGATGATAGTGTGGTGACTAACATACAACAGGAGGTTGACAATATCTTTGGCAGGAACTCATTACTTAGCAATGCAAAAAGCAACAATTGTGGGCCACTTCAACAACAGAGAGCCGAAATATTTGCTGTTGCAAGCTGTGTGGCAAGTATTAAGGATTCAAAATCAATGTTAGACTATTGTTCAACTTCATGGAACACCAAGATCTACATTGATAATGAAAGTACCATTATGCATTGTGAGAATCTTAGTAATCATTCGAGAGACATAGCATATGCAATTAGGCACCAACTCATTCGAGATGCAATGAAAGAAAACTCATACAAGTCTTAAGATACACACAAATGGCAAGTAGCTGAGTTAACTAACCACTAGGCATTTGATGTTATCCGATTTCATTCTTGGTTGTTTTCAATAGGGATGGTAAATCTATAAGCTACATTAGTTAAAGGGAGGCAACATGAATGGGTCATCTGTGATAAAAGGTAAACACACCATAGGCAAATCAAACTTGTCTAAGAAACCCCTAAAACCTTATACTCCACCTTCCTACTCATCAACTTCAATCACTATCATGCAAGCATAGCTAACCGTACCAACAAGTGGTCAGTACACCTTCCGGTAGCAACTGGACCAAGAAACTGTGTTGTACCAAATCGTAAACCTAAGGACAAACCACGTTTTAAGAGTAAGAATTCTCTTGTGAAGCATTTTGAAGACATGAGATTATGTAGACCATCCAAAGAGTATATGCAGGTGTGGTTCATCCCACCAAGAGACGGGTCTATGTCATGTTTGACAACAAAGAGGATACATACCAATGGAGCGATGTGTGCCAGGTAAAAATGGTTACTATGTGTTGATGGTGAGGGGAGGTTGACAGTTTGGTACCTTAACCTGAAAATACGAGTCATGGTTAGATAAAGTAGATGGTAGAATCTACCATTAGCTAGAAGAAATGCTTGTCAAAGCTTTAAGAAGGTTTAGAGAGTCACTGAGAAGAGTTACTGATGGTGCTGAAGCATTCCTGATACTTACATTGTTCATTCTTTGTTTGGACAAAGTTAGTACCGACCATGCAAAGTTAGTACCGCTGAGCAAAGTTAGTACCGCTAAAGAGACGTTAGAGACAAAATACCGCCAAGGGTACAAAGTGTAAATTGGAACGTTTTCTTTAAAATTAGGTCACCCAAACCTATAAGAAACCATTTCAATCGCACACTTGCTCAAGCAATCTCTCTAACTATCATTCATCTTTACAAGCCCTAATCTCTCGTACCGACGATCTCTCTCTTCTAAGCAAAATGGCTGCTCTTGAGTCCTATCCTAAGCACAACATGATCGCATACTTGGAAAAGACTGAAGGGAATGTCGAGTTTCATGAAGTCATTGATTTTCTTCGGAGAAGTTATATCTTTCATGCACTCACTGTAAGTCCTGTTGTCTCGACCACATTCGTTGAACAGTTTTGGACATCTGCTAAGTCCAAAACAATCAACAATGTAAGGCACATAACTGCCAAAGTAGCTGGCAAGGTGGTGTCTATCTCGGAAGCATCAATTCGAACTGATCTTATTTTTGATGATGCTGATGGGATAGACTCATTGCCAAATCAAGCTATCTTTAATGCTATTCAGCGTATGGGATATGAAGGGGATTTAAGTGTATTAACATTTAATAAAGATTATTTACACGCCCAATAGAGGTTTTATTTCACACTATTAATCATTTTGTTTAAGCTCCAAAAGTACGACTCTTGAGATCAAATTCCCTACAAACATTGCACAAGCTGTAATTGTTTAAACAACTAACAAAAGTATAATTTTTCCAAATTAATTTTGATGGGATGTTAGACCTCTAGAGCAAGAATAAGATTTTAATGTATCCTCGTTTTATTTCTATATTTTATAGGTAGACAATAGCTAGTATATCAGTAACCCTTAGATCCCTTTCCTGTAAATAGTTTTAACTAGTAAAGTTTTTTTCTTATGATTAAAAGGGAAAACATTTCTCAGCAAAGTTACACCTTTGTTTGATACTATGTTGGTCCAACCAAACCCAGGATGATGGTGCTTCCTCATAAAGACTATCTGTTAGAACAACATCATCAACCCTCTCCTATGCTCTACTGGTGAAGTCCCAAATTGATCAACATCTGACTGC
Source organism: Tanacetum coccineum (assembly GCA_026074375.1). NCBI lineage: Eukaryota > Viridiplantae > Streptophyta > Magnoliopsida > Asterales > Asteraceae > Tanacetum > Tanacetum coccineum. Next base: position 96,534 of record BQNB010002213.1, read on the forward strand.
CTGACTCATCTCTCTGCTCAACCAAGTGAGAACCTTTTTTGAGTCAACAACATGGGGACCTTTTTTATCCATCCCCCAGACCTTCCCGCCAAACCTTCACCCCCTCCTACCCTTCCGATTCAATCCGCAAACCATCCGTGAGAACTTGGAGATATTATCATCCAATGATACTCCCTTTTAGAATAGGATGACCATGACTCCTCCCAAATGTCTATGATCTTTGTTATCTCCTTAATGTCAACAGGTTACAGATCAAGCCAAAGAAATTAAATCTGAAGCTAAATCAAAAAGCTCAAAAGCAAGCAAAAACCTGCAACAAAACATTTCAAAGCATATCTGAAGACTGTCTCATGCAGCAAAGAAGACTCTCAAGAAAGAGCTCCTCTAAGAAACAAAAGGGAGGATGCACAAAAAGAATGTATCCAAACAAGGGAGGAAGAAAGCAAAAGGAGAATCAACAGTTCAAAGACATCCTAAGTTTGATGAAGAACATGAAGATAAAATTGATCACTTTGATGAAGAAAGAGCTCAAAGTGAAGGGAGGACAAGAGATTTGATGGATGAAGATAAGGAGTTGAATGAAGAAAGTCTTAGTACTGAAGATGGAGTTAGTACTGACAAAGAAAAAGTTAGTACCGACTTTGAAGGAGTTAGTCCTAGACTTTGAAAAAGTTAGTACTGACAGACCCCAAAGTTAAAAACGATGTTCCAAAGTTATACTAGATGAACAAAGAGAAGGGACTGAGAACAAAGTAAGGGTTCTAAAGAGATCTTTGAAGGTCCTGAAGAACAAAAAGATAGTACTGAAGCTCAATCTAAGCAAGAAATTCCTTTTGAAGCCTCTCATACATCCACTCAATCACCCACATCAATGATATTTGGTGATGATGAAACAATAGCTACAACACATTCTTACAACATGAGTAATACAAACCAGCTTCAAAAGAAAAAGAAAAGGTGTAGAGCTAAAGGATGTTGAAGAAACTGATATACCTAGCCGACTTTCTCAAAGATCACTTCTCACATTGAAACCTCTCCAAAGATTGATCCAAAGACAAAGGGAAGAAAAAGATTGAAGAGAAGGCTGACACTGAAAGTGAAGATAGAAGAAATTCCTCCAAGTTGTGAAGAAATTCAAACAGCTTGAGAGTGATGAAGTATTGGCTAGGAAAGTTCAAGAAGAATGGGAAGCTGAAGAGGAGAGAAATAGATTGGCTGAAGAAGAAGCAACAAATGAAGCTCTCATTAAAAACTTTGATGATATTAAGGCAAGAATTGAGGCAGATAGAATTCTGGCTGAAAAGCTTCAAGAGCAAGAAAGAGAGCAGTTCACAATTGAAGAAAGAGCAAAGTTCCTTCATGATACAATTGCTGCTCAATAGAAAAGTTTCCTTGCTCAACAAAGATCAAGGCAATCAGAAATAGAACCTCCAACCCAAGAAACAATTAAAAATCAGATAATGACCTAGCCTACAGCATGTGGGGAACTTCAAACATTCTGAGTTAAGAAAAGAATTTGAAGACAAACAAAAACAATGTATGAAAAGATAAAAAGGTTAGATGAAGATTTTCATTGAGCACCTTGGGTCTAGTTAAAGATCTAAACTGATCACAAAAATGAATAAGAAAGATTCCATCCCTCCAAAGAAAAGAGCTCAGCAGGAATCTAAAAGTTGAAGTAAAGGAAGAAGGATGAAGGAGAAAGACACAAGAAAAAGTAAAGCATGGTACAGAAGGAAAAGTATGAAGACGAGAAAAAGAAGAGACATACATATACTTCTCAAGATGACTCATCTACATTGAGAAAGAGAATGAAGATAGCTTGAATGTGCTATGACAATCGCTCCAGACGAGGACAGGGAAGTAGGACTATGAAATTTTCTTGACAAGAAAGGTCTCCAAAACATTGAACTGTAAGATCTGAGAGTCACAGAACTAAACCACAGTTTGAATAATCTAAAAAGATTAAAAGAGATCAATATCAGAATGTGGTAACAAGAAGGCAATGGTCAAAAGAGATACTTCAGCACAATGATGACAGTTCTTTCATTGTTTGACAGAGAAGACATAGATAAGCTGTATAAAAACTTGATGGACATATATCAATATAAAAATTCCTAAAGGTTTTGAAAGTATTGGGGAGATTTTGATTGTTATTTTGAATCCAGATAACAAGATAGATTTGGAACTCACAGCATGAATGGAAAGTAATCAGTTGAAGCTGCACAAGATTCCTCAGGGGTACAAACACTTTGATGACTGAAGAAGTGTTAGTCATTCACATTGTTAAAAAAAAAGAAGGTATCCTTTAAAGAAGAAATAGTGTGCAAATGCAAGCTAAAATTGGAGTCTGAAGAAGAAAGTACTATAGCATTGGAATTGATAAAAGAATTATCAAGAAGGAACGATGCGATTTAGAATCAAATAATGAAGAACTGATGGAATTGAGAAGGATTGGAGTTGTTGGCTAACCACCACACAACAAATGGTTATCAATTCACACATGCTTAACAGGCATAAGAATTGCTATCCCACAAAAGCAAAACGTCTTGAGGTAAAGAACTCTCAAATCCGATTATGGATTACAATTACCAAAAATTGTTAGTAATCAACCAACACCTTGCTCTCTGGTGAAGAGTTGGCATAGTCCAAGATCAAACATTCTAAAAAGACACTCAAAATCTGTTATAAGCTGATAGTTTGCTAAAAACATATGGTTTTATCAAATCACCATGTATGACAAGGGAAGGCATTGCTAGTCCAAACACAAACGGTATTCTGGTAAAGACTTCTCAATCCGTTGATGGTTGACCAGTTTAAAACCAAAAACTGTATGGTAATTAACTCACATATTCTTAGAATAAAGAGTTATCTATCCCAGAGCAAACGCTACTGTAAAAGGAACATCAAATCCGTTAATTTAGCTGGTAGTTTGCAAAAACTCAAAAGACCAACTTAGTTGGATTGCAGGTATCAAGATGTTGCTGAGTAGCTGAAAAGATGTTGTCAAATTGCTGAAAAGACAAGGTTGCTGCTAAAGAAGGATAGAGTGTACAAGATTAAGAAATGATCAAGAATGTTTGGATACATCCTCTGTGTGCTTAAAGAACCATCAAGTTCTTAAAGGATTGAAGAAACATGAAGTTAAAATAGTTTAACATTAATGTTTAAGGGAGGATTGTTAGGATTAATGTTTTCTTAACTTAGTACCGACAGTACAATAAGTTAGTACTGTCAGTTATACTTAGTACCAATGACAGTACAAAGTCGTTAGAGTACTGTTAGTTAGTTATACCAGTTAAGTAGAAAGATAGTTAGTACCCTGTAGAGAAATATTAAGATATTTATGAGATATTATATAAATAGATATGTAAGCCTTTTAGTGGGGTTAATCCTTATCAATAAAAAGGAATCCCCCTAGGCATAGTTAGACAAAAGTTTGAACACAAGATCATACATAACATTACAAATCATAGTTAGCAAATCTGTACCCTCAAGAACACTTAATAAAGTTGTTATCAGTTGTTCATTGTTCTTCTTAGTACCTTGTTAAAGATTTCCGCATTACACATATAATCATTCGTCATTGTTCACAAAGTCTGGATGTATTTATACATCGTGGCTATCATCCTTTATAGGCTGCCAAAGAATGAATCCAATAAAACCTGGACCCCTCGGGTGGCATAGATGCAGCGGCTCATGGTGGCCAACTAGGTTTTATGATCTAACCCGCTCTTATACCATTTTGACTAATGAAAACCCCGTTCGTATGACTTTATTATTCATCACTATTTATAGATTACAAATGTACCACTAAAACCCTAATGGACCAAAGCTTATTTATTATACAAAGAATTTGCATATATTAATTAAGCTAATGAATCAATTTAATCAGTAACCAAGCACTTACTCACAGGGAACGTTTTTTAGTAATTGTGAAATATTAAAATACTACATATTCGTATTTTTATGCATGATGTTATTTTATTAAACTAATACACGAAGTTTGTTTATAAAATGTCCTCTAGTTGTTGGTTTATCAATGGCGTTAATGAACCGTCGAAAGTGATTTAACATAGACATGTCGTGAGAATCTATTTACTTAGAAAGGAAAAACGAAAAGTGAGAGACTTTTGCATTTTAAGAAATAAAGTCATTCTTTTAGTAGGTATGATGGGCCCCTTTAAAATTTTTTATTATTTATTGAATATATGTTTAATTAAAAAGCTAAAATACTCTAAAATTGGCATTATTTTTGTGGAACATCTGATAAAGAAAAAAAAAAACACATAAAAATAAAAGTTCAAATTTATAAAACAAAAACTTTAAAAAAAGATGAGGTAAATAATAAAACTTAGTAGGTTAATTAAATAAATGTATAGAGTTAAGTGTACTGTTTATAAATATACAAATTTTATTATGACTTAAAAAAAAACACATAACCCCTCAACTTTCATAACTTAAAAAACAGAAAAATAAAATTCTAAATTAAATTTAAAAACATAATGTACAAGCCCCGTAGCGTGCACGGGATTAAAACTAGTTATATAAACAGGGAACGTTTTTTATGTTTTCCGATTTACTTTGTATTTCATCACAAGAATCAATTTTTAAATGTACCAAATTTTTGGTCTTTCATGAGGAGGCTTAGACTTTCAAAAGAACATATAAACTTAATGGGGGCTTTAAGCAAACAAAAGAAGTCGTAAAAAGGCATTTTCCGGGTTGCGTCAAAATCCAACGCATGTAGTAATATAAAGTGATTCGCGCTCGATCAATCAAGTTTTGACATGAAAGAGCTTTGATCCAATAAATAATCTTTTCTAGTGATACTCCGTATGTGATAAAAGTTCCATAAGGAACATGGTCAAAAAAAAAAAACCGCTTCATCTTGTCCATCTATTTTATTTTCATCTAATGGTTTAAATTAATTCTTATTTTAATTTAATTAAAAAACTCACTTTCAACTTATTTTTTAAAAATTAAATATCTCACAAACCGTTAATCGTTACGCAAAACGAAACATACCATCGCGACGAGAATTAAATCATCTTTCTATAGAGGGGCATTTCTATATACTTTCGACGAACTCTTTTTTCGATTATTTTTACATGTGATTGTGATACAAATCACATGTGATTTTTTCAGACGTGACTGAAAAAAAAATTCAGAAAAAAGTTCGTCGAAAGTATATAGAAGTGCCCTCTATAGAAAGATAAAAAAAATTACTCATCGCGATGGTGTATTTTTTTCGTTTGATGTAATTTTAATTATACCATCGCGAAGAGAATTAAATTATCTTTCTATAGACGGACACTTTTATATACTTTCGACGAATTTTTTTTTTTAATTTCCGCCCGGAAAAAATTACACATGATTTGAAAAATCACATGTGATTTCTTACATTAAAAATCACACGTAAATTTGTAAATTCACATGCGATTTATGAATTTATGAAATCAAACGTGATTTATTACTTTAAAAATCATAAGTGAATTTGTGAAATCACATGCGATTTATGAAATAACACGTGATTTTTAAAAACAACAAATCACAATTGATTTCACAAATCACGTGTAATTTTTTTGGCGGAAATTTTAACACTAAAAAGTCGTCAAAAGTATATGAAATTGATTTTTTTAGTTACGTCTAAAAAAACCACATGCGATTTGTATCACAAATCATATGTGATTTTATGAAATCACATGTGATTGTGCTACAAATCACATGTGATTTTATCAGACGTGACTGAAAAAAAAATTCGAAAAAAAATTCGTCGATGGAATATAAAAGTGCATCTCTATAGAAAGATGATTTAATTCTCGTCGCGATGGTGTATTTTTTGTCGTTTGACGATTTACCGTTTGCAAGATATTTTTTTTAAAATAGGTGAAAAGTAAAGTTTTTTAATTGTTTTTTTTATTTGATGAAAAATAGATGACTGAGATGTGTTCTTTTGTTCTTTGAAATGATATTGTTCTATCATGATCTCACCTCAATTAAAGAAATATAATCGACTCGTAAAACACGAGATATTAAAAAAATGGCACTTTGTTTTCGATCAAAAAGAAGAAAGGGTAAAATTACATCTTTGGTCGCTAATGTGAGCCCTATTTGCCAGTTTGATCCTCCATTCTGGAAATCCGCTGAAATAATCCTCAAGGTGGCAGTTTTGGTGCGCTCTTAGTCCCCAAGCATTAACTGTCGTTATTTAACTCGTTAATGTGTGACATGTGAGTTGCACTTTATGAGTATTTTCATCTTTTAAATAAATTATTTTTTAAGAATCACATGAGATTTGTATCACAAATCACATGAGATTTGTATCACAAATCACATGTGATTTTATGAAATCACATGAGATTGTGATACAAATCTCATGTGATTTTTTCAGACGTGATTTTTTCAGATGTGATTTTTTCGACGAACTCTTTTTTTCTAATTTTTTTCAATCACGTCTTAAAAAATCACATGAGATAAAAAGAAATCACATGGATTTAGTATCAACAAATCACCATGTGATTTAAGTAAATACAGCATGAGATTGTGATACAAAACTCATTTGATTTTTTCGACGTGATTAAAAAAAAACGAAAAGTTCGTTCGAAAGTATCACAACGAGTATTTATTTTATCTTTCTATAAGGGCACTTCATATTACTTTCGACGAACTATTTTTTTTCGAATTTTTTTTTTCAATCACAACGTCTGAAAAAATCAAAAGAGATTTGTATCAAAATCAACATGTGATTTTTAATGAAATCACAAGAGATTTATTCGAGACGTGGCTAAAAAAAAATAGTTCGTCGAAAGTATATAGAAGTCCCTCAATAGAAAGATTATTTTAATTCTCGTCGCGATGGATAATGTTTTTGATTTGCCGTAACGATTAACGGTTTGTGAGATATTTAATTTTTAAAAAATAAGGTGAAAGTGAGTTTTTTAATTTAATTAAAATAAGAATTAATATAAACCATTATATGAAAATTAAATAGATAGACAAGATGAAGCGTTTTTTTTTTGACCATGTTCGTTATGGAACTTATCTCACATACGGAGTATCACTAAAAAAGATTATTTATTGGATCAAAGCTCTTTCATGTCAAAACTTGATTGATCGAGCGCGAATCACTTTATATTACTACATGCGTTGATTTTGACGCAACCCGGAAAATGCCATTTACAGACTTCTTTGTTTGCCTTAAGTTTTATATGTTCTTTTTGAAAAGCCTCATCCTCCTCATGAAAAGACCAAAAATGTAACAATTAAAAATTGATTCTTCGTGATGAAAACAAAGTAAATCGAAAACATAAAAAATGTTCCCTTGTTTATATAAACTAGTTTTAATCCTCGTGCACGCACGGGGCTTGTACATTATGTTTTTAAATATATTTATAATTTTTATTTTTTTTGTTTTATAAGTTATTAAAGTTTAAGGGGTTATTTGTTTTTTTTAAGTCATAATAAAATTTGTAAATTTATAAATTTACACTTAACTCTATATAATTTATTTAAAACTAAACCACTAAAGTTTTTTTAATGACCTCCTCTTTTTTCAAGTTTTTGTTTTTATAAATTTGAAACATATATATTTTTATTTGTTTTTTTTTTCTTATCAGATTTTCTTTTCACCAAAATAATGCCAATTTTAGAAGTATTTAAGCTTTTTAATTAAACATATATTCAAAATTAATAAAAAAATTTAAGCATCATACCTAATAAAGAATGATTCTTTTTTTTTAAATGCAAAAGTCATCTCTTTTCCTTTTCCTTTTCCTTTACTAAGTAAAAGATTCTTACGAATGCTCTCTATTGAATCACTTTCGACGGTTCATTAACGCATTGATAACCAGCCACTAGAGACAATTTTATAACAAACTTCGTGTATTAGTTTAATAAAATAACAAATCATGCATAAAATACGAAAATGTAGTATATACATATTCACAATTACTAAAAACGTTCCCTGTGAGTAAGTGTTTGGTTACTGATTAAATTGATTCATTAGCTTAATTAATATATGCAGATTCTTTGTATAATAAACAAAACAATCAACTTAAATTAAAAAAAAACGATACAGTCACATATAAAAGCCATATATATTCTAAAGAGAAGTGAATAATATTGAATATAATTATTGATATAAAGATGTTGATTTTGAAATGAATCAACATGTATGACAAACACATGGAGAATGTGGACCTAGTGGAGTACCGATGCATACTCCCTTGGCATTCTGACCAAATCTTTTGACACATATGTCATTGCAACAACCAGGCGGGCATGAAGGGCTGCATAGAACATCCTGCAAGTCGTGAGAGCATTGATCACCATCTGGGTTAACAAACGAATCCTTTTCAGCAACGACATCACGTGCATTTAACATATATGGTATGATCACTCAACAGCATGCATGCATCATGTTACGTAACGATAGAAGTGTCAATCAAACCAAATCATAGTTAGAATATAAAAGACACACAACAGAAATATATTACCTAGCAAACAGAAAATGACGAAGATCATGTAACTGTTCATGACTAGAAATGGTCCTTGAAATTCACTTTATTATGATTTTTTTTCCTTAGCAATTAAAAAGAATACTTTTACTATGCTTGTTGTTGTTAACTCTGCGGTAATCGAGATTTTATAGCCCGCATGCCTTAAATATGGTAATTAATAAATTACAGTTACATATTACTATAATAATGTTAGCATTCACAAGAAACGCTTGATTCTTTCCGTGGTTTAATTTCTTTGAATGGAAAATATTTGCATTGATTAAAAATCAATAACTGATTTATAGCATCCACAACTTAAGCTTTTGAATGAAGTTATATAAGTATGCCAAATCACAAACGTATGAATCTTTTGATATTATAAATCTTATGCCAAGTGCGATGCAGTTACTCAATTCATAAGGTAAATCTATATCTATACTACTTTATAAGGAACGAGGCATTCAGACCCGTGCGATGCACACGGGTTGTATATAGTTGTTGTGTGCTTGTGTTTTGAGTTAAGGAAGGTTCAACGCCTACGGGTTTTTGAAAATTAGTTTTAATCGGTTGAATCCGTTTATGCATCTAGTAGAAGGAAATGCAGTCCTTTATTTGATAAATGGTACGGTGAAAGATTTGGTCTCCCAGTTTAGTGCAATTTTGCAGTTTATCTGTATTAGTTTGAATTTGAGTGTAATCTGTTTTGAGCTTCTTGTTTGGATGTTATGACATGTCATATGCTTCAAACTTGTTCTACAATTGTACACTTTCAGTTTTCTATTCTCCTTACAAAGTGTAAATCAAGCTGATTAATCAACTTTTGTTCATGAATATTGTAGTAAAATAATATAACACAATATTTGTACATAATCAAAGGATATCAAATTATATTATCTTATATTTTCATGATCCATTTATGCCTACCTAAATGTCTTGTGTACTTTGAGCACAACTTGCTAATCACAGCGGGTGCTGAAATTTTTTGTTGTTTTAGAATCATGAGCAAAACCTATGACTCTCACCAATCATTGTGTTGAGGTTTTATGCATCATTTTCAGGTGAGCGTTATGAAGGTGTTGAAGTTAATAAAAGTGGTTAGAGAGACCTTTAGGATGGCATTGAAAGTTCTCATTTGATTTCGTTTCATATTTTGTTTGCATAAATTCTTGAATGTTTTAGTTTTAATAGGTTTGCGAGACATTGTCTTTGTATTGATGAGACCCCTTTTTTATTAATACAAGATCTAGTTCCTTTGTTTTCGGTATTGTCATGACACATCGTGTCTTTTATATTTAGTTATGCATGTAGTGAATCTCTATTGTTGACACCATTGTGCTGTGATATCTATGAAGTTACGCCTCGTGTTTCCACCTTGGCGGGGTGTGACGTGTATTGAGCTTATAACATGGTTACCACTTCCAGGATGTGAATAAAATAAAGATTTTTAAATTATGAGTTATAATGTAAGTATTGAAATTTTGATAGATAAACAAATATTCAAATGATGAGTTGAGAAATGGGGATCCTAACTGAAATGAGGTTCGATGGTTTTGGAGTGGTTGTTGCACAGTTGCCGCTAAAATACTTATTTCTTTCATATGAGCTCTTCCATCCTCATCACCTTTTACAAATAAACAAACTTTTAAGTTTATAGGATAACATTTGTATCTGATAAACACATGTGAAAGAGGAGACAAAACTCAAGGATCAAAATTAGTTGGTGTCTAAAAATAAAAGGAGGAAGAATGATACTGCTGAGAAATAGACCTATATAATGAGTCTATTGGTGTGCGCACGTGCAAACAAACCAAACATGTCGCCGTTTTTTATCAATTGAAACAACATATATATCAACAAAATAAAACCACCATAATTCATGAATTTTACCACAATACGAAACACCACATGCATCTAAACAAAAAGACACATGTACATGTAGTTTTTATCCCATACAAAAACGATTTTTTTAAAGTTTTTAGCTAAATGAGGCAATGTTTGGACTTTTTTTAAATTAAATATTTTTGAGAAAAAAATAATAATAATTTATTTTTTACTTAATGAGGAAGAATTGATTTTTTTGAAATTTAAAAATTCCCACTTGACGTTTTGATTTATTATGTAAAAGATTGTTAAATATTTTCTCATGCTACAAAAGAAATTGAATTTTGCGACAGTCCGTTAATTTATTAATCACAAATATGAGTTTAGGACATGTAATTTAGATGGCACATTGAAAATGTGTGGATTTTGTTAATTCTGCAAGTTCCAACAAGTCTATGGAGATTTTGGGAAGATTTAAATGATCTATGCACAAGATATACGTTTATAATGTTCAAAGTCGAACCATCTGGGTTATTTCGCAATGAGTACATGTGATAGAGGCCCAAGTATTGAAGAACGGGCTGATTTGTTTTTAGAAGCCTAAGATCGTGTGAAGAAAAGGGCTTCAGTAAATTTTCATATCTTTTACTTAGTAAAGGAAAACGAAAAGTGAGGATTTTTGCATTTCAAAAAAAAGAATTTTTCCTTATTAGGTATGATGCTTAAAATTATTTATTATTTTTGAATATATGTTTAATTAAAAAGCTTAAATACTTCTAAAACTGGCATTATTTTGGTGGAAAAATCTAATAAAGAAAAAAAACACATAAAAATATATGTGTCAAATTTATAAAAACAAAATCTTGAAAAAAAGATGAGGTAAATTAATTAAACATAGGATTTAATTTCAATTAATAGTATAGAGTAAGTGTAAATTTATAAATCACAAATTTTTTATGACTTTAAAAAAAAAACAAATAACCCCTTAAACTTCATAACTTATAAAAACTGAAAAAATAAAAATTATAAAAATATTCTAAAAAACTAATGTACAAGCCTGTGCGTGCACGGGGATAAAAACTAGTAATTTGATAATACTCTAAATCTAAATATAAAATATGTGTACATAAATTGCAAAATAATACTAAAAATAAAATTAATATCCAACCCGAGTGTTTATCGTTCAAGAGTTGGGAAATGCCAAATTGATTGTATCGTAAAGTAACCAAGTTAAAGGAATATAGATAGAGATCTTAAACCTTTTTTTTTCGTATGAATCTTAAGCCTTATGTTGACATCAAAACATATGTAAATAAAATTAACAGCCTTTGTTATTTTAAGTTAAAAAGGTTGTTTTTTTTTTTTTTTTTTTTTTTTTTTTTTTTTTTTTTTTTTTTTTTTTTTATATTTTTTTTTTTTTTTTTTTTTTTTGTATTTTTTTTTTTTTTTTTTTTTTATTTTTTTTATTTTTTTTTTTTTTGTATTTTTTTTTTTTTATTTTTTTTTTTTTTTTTTTTTTTTTTTTATTTTTATTTTTTTTTTTTTTTGTTTTTTTTTTTTTTTTTTTTTTTTTTTTTTTTTGTTTTATTTAGTCACTTTTCACTATTCATTATTCAAGGTCCCCAAACGAATTTATCTTTTTTTTAATGATGAAAAAAGACGAAATATATTACTTTCATCCAAATGAAACTTGCAAAACTAAGATTTGGACATGCCCAAGATCTTGCCAATGCAGCAGAAACAAATAAGAGAACATACATTTTAATGAATACTAAACTGAATACTATAACATAAATCATCATCAGATAGACAACCACTGCAGAATACCCTTTTTCACCATTACACCCTACTTATGATCTAAAAAGAGCAGCTACATCCTCACACTTTCAGAACATAGCAGAAATAAAGGAGGCATTATTATAAGAATATGCTCCATACGTAACTATTGGAAACACCATTGATATGACTACATATGCTTCCACTAAAATTTGTGAGGGCCTAAACTCCTTTGGCAAATGGTCATGCAAGACAGTTTAGGGTTAAATAACCCATTTGTTTTTGTTTAGGGAATGCTATATATGATATTCAGTTTACGAGCAAATTACAAGATCACCCACTTGAGATTCGATTTATCGTTCTTTGAATTCATTTCTTTATGTATGTCCATTTAATCTCAAGGATCAGTCATCACACGAACTATATATGTTCAACGAGAAGTTTCTTTTGCTTTGTAATTTACACTAAACTCATTATGTAGGAGTGTTTGTTTTCATCATTAATAGATCCTCAAAAAACAAGGGCAAAAAAAAATGGTTTAATCCTAACCACTCATTTTTTTATCATTCACTTTCCAACCTTTTTCTTAAAACTTAAATATCTAGCAAACGATAAATCGTTAAACGAAAAAAAATACACCATCGCGACGAGTATTTTTTATCTTTCTATAGAGGGGCACTTATATATACTTTCGACGAACTTTTTTCGATTTTTTTTTCAATCACGTCAGAAAAAATCTCATGGGATTTTTTGAAATCACATGAGATTGTGATACAAATCTCATGTGATTTTTTCAGACGTGATTGAAAAAAAAACGGAAAAAAAGTTCTTCGAAAGTATCGCAACGAGTAATTTTTTATCTTTCTATAGAGGACACTTCTATATACTTTCGACGAACTCTTTTTTCGAATTTTTTTTTCAATCACGTCTGAAAGAATCACATGAGATTTGTATCACAAATCACATGTGATTTTATGAAATCACATGAGATTGTGATACAAATCTCATGTGTTTTTTCAACTGTGGATTTTTTCAGAATGAGCTTTTTCGAACGAGCTCTTTTTTCGGAATTTTTTTTCAATCACGTCTTAAAAAATCTAGAGATAAAAACTCACCATGAGATTTGTATCACAAATGTCAACATGTGATTTATAAATCACAATGAGATTCGTGGATACAACTTCATATGATTTTTTTTCAGGCGTTTTTCGTGATTGAAAAAAAATCGGAAAAAAAGTTCGTCGAAAGTATCACAACGAGTATTTTTTTTATCTTTCTATAGACGGCACTTCTATATACTTTCGACGAACTCTTTTTTCGATTTTTTTTTCAATCACGTCTGAAAAAATCACATGAGATTTGTATCATAATCACATGTGATTTTATGAAATCACAAGAGATTTTTCCAGACGTGGCTGAGAAAAAAAAAAGTTCGTCGAAAGTATATAGAAGTGCCCTATATAGAAAGATGATTATTTATTTCTATTGGGGGGATTACGTCGCGTTGGTATGTTTCGTTGTGCTTAACGATGAATTAACGATTAACGGTTTGTGAGATATTTAATTTTTAAAAAATAAGGTGAAAGTGAGTTTTTTAATTAAATTAAAATAAGAATTAATCTAAACCATTATATGAAAATAAAATAGATGGACAAAATGAAGCGGTTTTTTTTTTTTTTTGACCATGTTCCTTATGGAACTTTTCTCACATACGGAGTATCACTAAAAAAGATTATTTATTGGATCAAAGCTCTTTCATGTCAAAACTTGATTGATCGAGCGCGAATCACTTTATATTACTACATGCGTTGGATTTTGACGCAACCCGGAAAATGCCTTTTTACGACTTCTTTTGTTTGCTTAAAGCCCCCATTAAGTTTATATGTTCTTTTGAAAAGACTCAGCCTCCTCATGAAAGACCAAAATTTGGTACAATTAAAAATTGATTCTTCGTGATGAAAACAAAGTAAATCGAAAACATAAAAAACGTTCCCTTGTTTATATAAACTAGTTTTAATCCCCGTGCACGCACGGGGCTTGTACATTATGTTTTTAAATATATTTATAATTTTTATTTTTTCTGTTTTATAAGTTATGAAAGTTTAAGGGGTTATTTGTTTTTTTTTAAGTCATAATAAAATTTGTAAATTTATAAATTTACACTTAACTCTATACAATTTATTTAAAATTAAACCACTAAAGTTTTATTAATTACCTCCTCTTTTTTTCAAGTTTTTGTTTTTATAAATTTGACACATATATTTTTATGTGTTTTTTTTCTTTATCAGATTTCTCCACCAAAATAATGCCAATTTTAGAAGTATTTAAGCTTTTTAATTAAACATATATTCAAAAATAATAAAAAATTTAAAGCATCATACCTAATAAAGAATGATTCTTTTTTTTAAAATGCAAAAGTCCTCACTTTTCGTTTTCCTTTACTAAGTAAAAGATTCTCACGAATGCTCTCTGTTGAATCACTTTCGACGGTTCATTAACGCATTGATAACCAGCCACTAGAGCAAATTTGATAAACAAACTTCGTGTAATTAGTTGAATAAAATAACAAATCATGCAATAAAATACGATATGTTGAGAATTATACATATTCACAATACTAAAATGTTCGCCGAAAAATCACCTGAGTAAGTGTTTGGTTACGGATTAAATTGATTCATTAGCTTAATTAATATATGCCGATTCTTTGTATAATAAATAAGCTTTGGTCCATTAGGGTTTTAGTGGTACATTTGTAATCTATAAATAGTGATGAATAATAAAGTCATTACGAATGGGGTTTTCATTAGTCAACTGGTTATAGAGCGGTTAGATTCATAAAACCTAGTTGTCCGCCATGATCGCTGCATCTATGCACCCTGACAGAGACGATCCAGGTTAATCTGATTTGGCTAGTCTTTGCAGCCTATAAGGATGATTAGCCAAAGTTTTGTTTAAATACATACGACTATGTAGAAACAAATGACTATGAATAATATGTGTTAATGGTGAGATTCTTACAAATCAGGTACTAAGAAGAACAATGAAAACTGATAATAAAAACTTTATTAAAGTTGTTCTTGAGAGTAAGATTGCTAACTATGCCATATTGTATGTTCTGACAATATACTCTCCTGAACATCACTCCACCCAACCTTGTGTTCAAAACTTTTTTGTCTTACTATGCCTAGGGTTCTTTTATATGATAGGATAACCTTAAAAGGTCTTACATATCTATTTATATAATAGTCTCATAAATATCTTTTAAAATATTCTCTCAACGAAAGGAAGTTACTAACTTTCTTCTACTAACAGTAACTAACTAACTAACAATATAACTACTTTGGACTGTCAGGTACTAAGTATAACTGACAGTAACTAACTATTGTACTGTCATAGGCGGTGAGGGTACTAAGTTAAGGAAAAACATTAATCCTAACAAACCTCCCGTAAACATGAATGTTAAACTATTTTAAATCTTCTGTTTATTCAAGTCCTTTAAGAACTTGATGGTTCTTTTGAAGCATCACAGAGGATGTATCCAAACATTCTTTTGATCATTTTTACTCTTGTGGTGTGAAGTCGGTACGGCTATCTTCTTTAGCTTGCAACCTTGTATTTTCAGCAATTTGACAAATCTTTTCAGACTACTGCAGCAACTCTTGTACCTGCAAATCCAACTAAGTGGTTTGTCGTTTTTGGCAAACTACCAAGCCATTACAGGATTTGATGTTCCTTTTACCAGTAGCGTTTGCTCTGGGATTAGAAAACTCTTTATTCTAAGATATGGTGAGTTAATTACCATACAGCTTTTTGGTTAAATGGTCAACCAGCACAGAATTTGAGTAAGTCTTTTTACCAATATTGTTATTTGTGTTTGACTAGCAAGGCTTCATTGTCATTCAACCTGGTTGCATTGATAAACCATATAATTTTTAGCAAAACTATAGCTACACAGATTGGAGTAGTCTTTACCAAGAACTGTTTGATTGGGATAGTCAACTCTCACCAAGAAGCTAAGGTGAGTTGTTTACCCTACAAATTTTTGGTAAATTGTAACCATAAACGGATTTGAGAAGTCTATACATCAAGCCGTTTTGCTTATGGATATGCAATTCTGTAATGCTTGTTAAGCATGGTGAATGATAACCATTTGTTTGTGTGGTGGTTAGAACACTCATATCCCTCTTCTCAAATTCCTATTTAGGGTCTTCGTTCTTTTGATTCTAAATCAGCAGCTACCTTTTGATAAATTCGTATCAATTCAAATGCCATAGATACTTTCTTCTCAGACTCCAATTTTAGCTTGTAGCATTTGCACAAGTATTTCTTCATTTTTAAAGGATACTTGTTTCTTACTCCTTATTAACATGTGAATTGACTACTAAAACCCTTCTTCGTCATCAAAGTGTGATACCCCTGAGGAAATGGGGCAGAATTACTGTGCAGCTTCCAACTGATTACTTTCCATTCATGCTGTGAGTTCCAAAACTCATCTTGTTCATCTGGATTGAACATAGCAATCAAATCTCTCCAAATAACTTTATCAAAACCTTCAGGAATTTTATCTTGATATATGTCCATCACAAGTTTATATACAGCTCTGTCAAACACTGAAAGCACTGTCATCAATGTGCTGAAGTATCTCTTTTGACCATTGCTTCTTGTTACCACATTTAGATTGATCTCTTCTAATCTTTTAGATTCATCAAACTGTGGTTTAGTGCCGAGACTCTCAGTCTTCCAGTCAATGATTGGATACTTCTTGTCAAGAATTTCATAATCTACTTCCTTGTCCTCATCTGTAGCTATTGTCAAGCACAATCTCAGCTCTTCATTCTCTTTCTCAGTGTCAGATGGGTCATCTTGAGAAGTATCTTGTTTGAATCTTCTTTTTCTTGACTTCATCTTTTTCCTTGTACTGTGCTTTCTCTTTCTTGTGTTCTCTTCTCCTTTGGAGGAATCTTTCTTATTCATTTTTGTGATCAGTCTATCATCCTCAACAGATCCAATAGCAATGAAATCTTCATCTGACCTTTTTATCTTCTCATACTTTGCTTGTATGTCTTCAAATTTCTTACTCTTCAACTCAGAATGTTTAAAGTTCCCCACATACTTTAAGTAGGTCATCATCTGATTTCTTAATTGATTCTTGGTTGGAGGTCTGTTTCTTATTGCCTCTGATCTTTGTCTATGAGCAAGGAACTTTCTTTGAGCAGCAATTGTATCATGAAGGAACTTAGCTCTTTCTTCTATTGTAAGCTGCTCATCAGTACTTACTCTTTGCTCAGTGGTACTTTCAACTCTCTCTTCAGAACCTTCTCCTTTGTCTTCAGTACCTTTAAAGATGTCTTCAGAAGCATCAACTTGATCATCAGTACTTTCCATTTGTTCATCAGTACTAACTTTGAAATCGTCAGTACTAAGTTTTGGTCTGTCGGTACTAACTTTTTCTTTAGCAGTACTAACTTCATCTTCAGTACTAAGTCCAACTTCATCAGTTTCTTTGTCTTCATCCATCATTTCTTTTGTCCTCCCTTCACTTTGAGCATTTTCTTTTGCTTTACCATCTCCTTTTGCATTCTTCCTCCCTTGTTTGGATACAGACTCTATCTGCACCTTCTTTTTCTTTGAGAGTCTTTTCCTTTGTTGTCTTTGTTCCTTTGATATTCTCTTCTGATATGCTTTGAAGTGTTTGATGACAGGATTAGCTTTCTTTTTGAGCTTTGGCCAACAATGTCTTATGGTATGTTAGAACATCTGTTTTATCATCTAAATCTATTTTCATAAATTTGATCTTTTGTTCATACCAAAGTTGACCTTGTTGATGGGCAACTAACTTTGCTTCAACTTTCTTAAGGCCTTGAGTATAAGCCTTTATTTCTACGCTAGCATCACTTAGTTCCTCTCTTTGAGCATCATATAGTCTTTTAAGATTAGCATAAGACTCTTTACACTCATTTGAACAGGAAGTTACCTGTGTGACTGATCCTGAGCTATTGCTAGCCATGAAAGCATAATTTTCATCATCTCCTGAATGGGTTGTCCAATCAACACTTTCTCCATCAACTGTCACCATTGCTTTAGACTCTTCTTTCTTTCCAGTTCTGCTCCTATCTT
>BQNB010002214.1:0-64497 GCA_026074375.1 Tanacetum coccineum
AGTTTCGGCTAATCTTAAGCATGCTTCTCTCAGGCGGAACAATTGCCACGAGAGACATTGTCAACTTTGGAAACTCTAAGAGCTAAGGTATCTTTCTTTTTTTCTTTCTTTTACCCTCAATCTAAATCTAGCCATCATCCATTGAATGATGTGTTCACATATTTTTGATAGGTCTCGCTAAAAAATCAAAAAGAATTTCAAAAAACGGAAAATTTTAATCTTTTTTAGAAGAAGTCGAGTTGGTATAGTTGTACCTTCTGAATTGGTCGAATTGGGTTGCGTTGTATCTTTAATGGTTGAGATGATATACTAAAATCAAATAAATTAGCTAAAAGAGTTTGAATGTACGTTGCCTCAACCTTTTATAGTCTGTTTAATACAGTATCAAATAAGTAAAGTCTACAGATAGTCCTAACAAACCCTTTAATCCATCATTTGCTAGTAATTAGCCAATGTTGCTAAACAAACTATTTCTTTTATTTCAGGTGAAAGAGGCTGAAGATTTGGTTGCTAGGCACTCATTAGCATCTAGCGTTAGCGACTTTGTTCACAACAATAACGGTTTTGAGCAGAAAGTAAGTAATAGTAACTAACAATGTGGATCTACTTATCGTCAATTTTTCTAAACAAGGTCGAAAGAAAAATACTTCAGAAGAGTTTTTAATTAATGGGTTTGAGATTATGGTCGAGATGTCTAACTTTTTTAGCGTGGGTCAAAACAGGTTGGTTCGTATAGATCCAATCCACAAAAACATGTCATTTTTAATCTAGGTTTCTAAACTATCTAGTTATGTGCTAAAAATGCTAATAAAATTATATTTTCACAAAAAATTAACTATTAACAAAGCAATTTCAGATATTTCTTTTGACATGTGTCACATTTTTCGCGTCTATTTGTGAGTTTTCATGAAACGTATGCATTTTTTTCTCAGGTGGAACAACTGAGAGGAGATTTTGAAGCCTTGAGAGCTGAGGATATGTAATGTGCCTTTTTTTAACATGAATCCAACATCGTTTCATCTAGCTCTAAATATGTAATGTGCCTTTTTTTACCAATCCATTTTGCTAACTCGACTGTTTATAGTTCGTTTTCTCTCAAAATGAACTGGTGAACCAGTTATGCTAAAATGTGCTTTACGATTATAGGTGAACCCGACTGAAGATATGGTTGCTAGCGGATCATTAACATCTAGCTTTAGCTACAACCTAGACAACAATAGCGGTTTGTGGGTCCCACCCTGGTCGACATGTTCCTGGTCAGCACGCGATCGTTCGAATAACCATGATCTTGATAGTTGTTGATGGTTATTTGAAGAATGGTATTAGTGTAAGCAGTGATGTGGAAACTTTGTAATTTTGTATATATGATGTGTGGCCTTTGAATTATCTTAGTAACATTTAAACTTAAACTTACAATATAACTTTTTGGTTATGTTTTATGTAATTTACTTGATATCTTTGCTCTAAAATTAGCATTAATAATTAAAATATACAGTAGTGTTTCATGCATCTGATCTCGTTCACCAAGTAAGTAGCCATCACACAAATATGTTGTACAACAAGCTACTCTAGTCATAAAAAACGTGGGAGTATGAGAAATGTAGTATTTAGATGAAATTTTTGTATTAAAAACGACTAAAATTGTGTCAATCCACATTTTCAGGTCATTTTATGTCAATAACCTCAAAACTATTTACATTAAACTTTTACGCATTTACTTTTATTTGCAACCGTTAAGTTAAATCGCGTAAACTGAAAATCAACATTTTACGTAAACCGCCATTAAATAAATACTCTATAAATTTATGTCAAATATGTGTTATCTAATTATTACATAGATAATTTATAAGTCTACGTAATTTATTTTGCAAAGTTTTACTTAAACGCTTAAACTTCCCGATTTAGTCTATGCATGCATGCACGACTACCCAATACCCCTAATACCCTAATTAACTTATACATTTATACATAACTATACACTCAAAAACCTAAATAAAATCTTTCCCCCTTACCCTAAATATCCGGTCATACAAGTGATAGTAAAACAAAACCCTTTTATTGCCTAGAAACTCTTTTTGCTATTGTGTGATACTTTGAAAGACTAGCTACCTTGAGACCCCACCCTCCTCATGTCTTTTCATAGTGTGGCGCCTAAAAGTTAGCTCATAGCTGGCATTGCTAAAATTGTACTTTCAATGGCATGTGACTTCTAAAGGAGGTATTGACTAAGCTAAAATGTAATATAAGAAAGGTGCCTTGATAGTTTATCTTATCATTCAAAACACAAGTAAACAACGACGGCAACAACTCCACAATATTCTATATTTCAAAAGCTTTATTAAGGGTGTACAAGAATTTAAACTTGGGTTAAAATATTAGCAAAGGTTTAGTTATAATCAAACAAGTTTTGGGTTTGATTTGGGTGTTAAGCTAGCTAATCTTGGCATACTTCATCTTCAAAGTGTCATAATCTTTCTCATACTTTCATCTCCTATATTTTGTTATAAACATCTTATTTATCATGTTATATCACCAATTAGTTAATTTTTCTTAAAAGGTTTACAAGAAAATCAAGAACAATACTAAAATTTATACACACTTGTAAGAGATGTAAAATAATTTATATACATGATGGAACACTTAAAAATATTTATTTTGATATGTCATAAGTTTGATAAATTTTTAAACATGTTGTGGAATTAGTTGTTCATAAACGGTTTATAATTTATTTCATGTTCTTGAAGTTTTATTTATTATTGTGGAAGTGTTGGATAAGATTAGGTTAGTTGGATGTTGTTAATTGTGAAGGAGTTGGAAGTGTTATAATTAGAGGACGTTGTTGTGTGAAAATAAGGTAAAAATTATAGTTTTAAAGTGTATAAAACACCCTTATTAATAGTCTGTTCCAAACAGTAGGTTAGGATTTTTATTTTCGTCGAGTTAAAACCCTAAAAATATGTTTGTACGTCTTAATATGAATCGTGCATATAAAGAACTCGAAAAACGGACGTATAACGAAGAAGTTATGGATTTTTAAAGTTTACCGGTAACTATATACATTTGACAGCTTTTGTAAAAAAATGGGTAATCTGGCAGATTTAGTTTTCGTGATTTTGACCCCTTTCGGGTCCGAACCGGCTTAAGTGTAAAACTAGAAAGTTGCTCGGAATAATTTTTTGATAAAAAATCGCGTGTTTTTGAAGCCCAAAAGTGTAAAACGGGTGAGTTATTCTTCATTGTAACTGGACAACTTTTATAAAAAGTTAGTAAAATTCTTGCACATATTTTCTCTAAGTGTCAAATCGGTTAAAATTAAATAATGGTGTTTTTGGACGTTTTCGGGTCCGTTTGAATTATAAAAACTACAGAAAATAATATATACTTATATAATATATATAACGCGTTTTAAACCTTATATATTATTTTTTATATTAATTGTCTTTATTTATATATTGTCGTTGTAGAAAAAATAAAAATAGTAAATCGAGCGAAATAGACTATAATTAATATTTGGACTATTAGAATATTTTCCAAAAGTATATATATACTTAGAAATTAAATGTTGAACTTAACGTAAACATTGTTTTAACTTATAAACAAAAACTAAAACTATTCGGTGGTGATATAACGATATAAATTACATTGTCTTATTTTATTTCGATTGCATTGTTCTAAATCGACCTATACATTGTTTTATTTTATTTTGATTGCATTATTCTTAATCAACCTATATTTATGTAGGTTGCATACCGGTCAATTGTGACGACATTCCTTGTTGATTTTTCTAAAAATCAATACCATCCTTTGAGGTGAGTTTATAGCCCCGATTTTACTTGTTTACAATTACTTTACAAATCTCGAGGTGAGATACATTGTTTGTTTTACATTTGGACGCAAGTACTTTACTTTCTTTCTAAATGATTACGGATTAGCGTAAGTAGCGATAATCCACTATGCCCGAATTATCATGAACCGTTAATTTCTTGACCGACCGTACTGGTCAAGTAAGCGTGAGTGTTATAAATAGATCTATTAGGATTGACATCCCCATCCATGATTGATTCCATCAAGGCCAACGGGCATATACCATGTCGGATTGTGGGTGTCTCACTGAGGACACTCCCTAGGGTACTTTGATTGTCTGAAATTGATTGGCAAACTTATACTGTCGTAGCCTCGGTGTCATGAGCTTAGTGCAATCGTATTTATTTCTTCGGATATTGTATACCATGCAATACTTACTTAAATCCTGTGGTCCAACCTTTACAATTAACCTATGAACTCACCAACTTTATGTTGACACTTTTAAGCATGCATTTCTCTGGTGAATAGGATGCTAGACGTTCTTGATGTGCATTGGAGTCCAAATTTTACAAGATTACATTCATGGATTTCTTCTTGCATTCAAACTATCAAATCTCGTTGTATTATTTTTAGTCTTTCATTTTGATGCAACCTTGGGAAATTTGTTATAACTATTTAAATTTCAGTTAAATCAACGATATTACTTTTCAAACGGCTCATTTAAAGGTCGTTCTCTCATATCTTGTGCTATTGTATTATGAAGTAACATTCCCGGACATCTTTCCGCTGCAACCCGCTTTCGGGGTGTTACAAAAATCATACATAAAAGGGTATAAAATGTACATAGGGTCAAAAAAAAATAGAGGGCCACAACCCCCTTCGATCCCTTCTAAGTTCAGCCAATCTTGTTCATGCTATAATTTTGTTCTCTTGATCTGTTCATCTTTAGATTCCTCTATTTTAACTTTACCTTTATCTTTGATTACAACTGGTGAGGGAATACTGATGTTAACTTCTTAAAGCATACTAGCAGTACTAACTGGCATTGAGGCACCAGCAATACTAACTAATTCTTCAGCATTACTAAACAACCTACTTGCAGTACTAATTCCACCTTTGCCAGTACTAACTGCCCTTCTTCTTTTAGTATAAGTGTGAACATTTATTTTAGCTGCATCTGCAAGAATTTTAGCTGCACTAAGAACTCCCAACCGATCTTTAGGTTGATCTTCTCCCTGTGTAGGAGTAACCAAAGTAACTCCTGCATCTTGATCAATTTCTTTTATCATCCTCCCCTGTTTGGAAGAATCCTCTAAAGCCTCTTTATCATCTGAAAAAACAATTTTGGCTCTCCTTGTGGAATGGCTTGTCTTGACAGTCTTCTTTAACTTTTTTACAAACTACGCGATCCTCCCAACGAAGCCAACATAAATCCGATCCGAATAAAAAAAATAAAAGGCAGTTTCATTATGGTAATAAAAGGATTATTTTAAAAAAATAGCCTCTAACAAAAGTGTATGCGGGTGCATATGACATCAAGTGTAATTTGTTCATCACTAATTTTCTTAAGATAATTATTCTAAAGTTAATTAAATGACTTTTAAGTTTTAACCATTCAAATTCAAATGGTTTTTGCATTAATCTGTATACTAAAGATGGAAACGTGTGACGACAAAAGTCTACGTTTTATGTTGGGCTTAACTTCCATTTCTTTCTTTGAGCCATTTCTCACATATTGGCCCAAAATTATGAATTAAACAATTGCTCTGTGTGAGAACAATGGGCGTCTTCCTTCATAGGTCTCAACCACGTGGCAAGAAAATATCATACCACCTCACTGACTCATCATTCCCATTATCTTCATTACCTCTTCAATGCACAAAACTTCACAAATCAGAAACTGCGAATATACCCAATTCCACTAAACCTAATTCATTCATACCGGATTTTGATCTTGAGGATGGAGAACAAAATTGAATTCAACATGTTCTGCCTGAATTAATTTACTTATGTAAGTTTATCCATTCTAATTACATTCTCAACTTTGAGTACTTTTTTATTTTTAGGTTTTTCTTTCTTGGATTTTTAATTTTTGCTTTTGATTATGGGTTTCAGTAATAATCTATTTCAATTAGGGAACCGATGATAAGGTTGTGGCTTTGATTATATTTATTATACTTTTAGACGAATTTAGGGTTTGTTAATATTGGATTTTGACTATGGCTTGAAATTTGGCGCGATAGAGAAACCTAATATGTGCTTGATAGTTCTCTAAACAAATCACAAATGTTTTAGTTTTGGGGTGGTGTTAACAAGCGTCTAAATTTTTGGTTTGTGAGGTAACTTAAGTTTTTTTTTTCATATGATTAGTTTAATACTTATCTAGCTTAAAATTACAATGTTTTTTTTAATGAATTCCTTCTTCTTTTCAGGCAAAAGATTATGTTGTGAGAAGGGAAGCCAAAAAACCGAGAGAATTAGAAGCCTAGAATTCCAAGGTTAAGTTTCGAATGAGTACCAATTATTCGTTTTTTTAGTTTTAAATTTGATATGTTTCGTTGGTTCTTATGTTATTTTAAGTTGTTATTTTATAGGACAATGGCCAATTATGCGGGGAAGAAAACGAGACAAAGAAAGGGTATCATAAATAGAGTGGTGACCTGGGATACAATCAAGTTGGTATGATGCGAGAAGGGTATTTCGAGTATCAACAAGTTGGTGCTATGGCGGCTGCACCGAGAAGATATTATCTTATGCTTCGGCTATAGCGGATAGGTTGAGGGACGCAGTTGCTTCGTGGTTGGAAGCAAAAGGGACACGCCATAATTTATGGATGTATAAATAACTTAAGGGGTGTTTTGCTAAGCTTAATTGAGCTACTTATTAGCTTATTCTATTATCAAAATGCAATAAGTTTAGTCTAAAGCTTCTAACAAGATGCTTATTAGCTTTTAGAAGAGCAAAAAGAGTCGCCTATGACGCATATACCTGTAATTGTAATATGCAGGAATGCACACCAGCAAGATGGCAGCTACAAAGAAGACGATGGGAGATCCAGCGGGGCTTTGGAAACCAATGGCGGTTCTTTCTGTGCAACTTGCTACGTCTGTACCAGCTGCTGACGGAACTGTTGCTGCAAGTGGGTGAGAATTGAAAAGTTAGCAAAAAGAAAACGGGTCAACTGGGTCGAAGGTTGCCTCTTATTTCTATAAAATAAAGGGCCAACCATACCAAATAAGTATCAATTTTGACATAACCCAACCTTTGAGAAATTATGTATGAAGTGTCATGTTTTTTAGTTTTGGTTCACATGTCCTACTTTCATCGCGTCTATCTTTGACACATTATATGTGAACTATGTTGGAAAGGTTCGTGTGTTTAACACAATTTCATATACAATTATAATGTGACATTTTCTAAGGTATAAAACTAGCATCGTCACAGTATAAAGTTCATGATTATTTGGCCGTTAGATCACTCACACTTTTTTAAAGAGTTTCTTAGAGTTTCTTTCAAACTTTGATAATGTTACGGGGTGCTAATGGGTGTTTAAGAAACAATGTTCATTCAGTATAAAACTTAAGTTTCTTTTTGATATAACATGAATTTCCATCTATAGAGGTTTGTAAGTGCTGTCAGCCTTTATAATTTTGCAGCATAAACCAGTTTGCCAAACACCCACTAAAGCATGTAAAAAAATTAAGTTTATCGAAGTCAAATTTTGACCCATTTAACCTTTAAGTCAAATAGAAAACATAAACCTGTTAAGTGTTTCTCATAGTTAAAACAAAATGGTTTATCATGTTGTTATAATTCTATTAGACGATTGGATTTTTACGTTTACATAATAATATCTTCACCAACATTTCTAGTGACTTGATGCATTCTTCGTAGGTGGAAAACATACCACTTACTTTTGAATCTGAAGAACAATAGGTTTGGTATTTTGTTTATCCATTGCTAGAGGAAACAAGCTATGAGCTTATCAAGTTTTTTAGCTTGAGGTTAATGTGGTACTTCAGTCATATTCCATTTGTACTTAACCTTATTTTGGGTTAATATATATACCGGGGTAAACCCTTTACTTAAAAAAAAGCTATGAGCTAGCTTCTTTCATGGAGATTATTTACAAAGCCTGATTTGCTGATATTTTATCTGTAAAGGAGTCCAAACATGGTGAAAATATGCTCTATAGTGTTACGGTTGGTCGTTGGAGAAATCAATATAGTGAATGTGGTAAAGATGGTTACTATATGTTACCAGGGGATCTACTTATTTTAGTAGATGGAAACCAGAATCTGTTCTGATGTGAAGCGAGAGGGCAGAACATGGAAGATTTCTTTGGTCAAAAATAACGAAGGTGATTGTGCATCATAAGAGTTCATGTCACACCCCGTCAGTGGCGGAAACATAGGATGCGACGATACCATTCATCACACAAGATACAAGATCATACACTTTATAATTTACATTCATAAAACTGAAGTTTACAGAAACTTTACAAGTTAAAAACTTGACATAATTCATAACCACCACCATCTCGACCCAGTCCCCTTAGGTTACATCTTTTCTCTTCCAATACCAATCACATACCTTTGATTTGACACACCTGAAAATGATACTCAAAACGTCAACAATAATGTTGGTGAGCTCGTAGGTTTGACCTTAAACCCAAAAGTTGTGCCAATATTTCAACAGTGGACAATAGTGCTATATGACAGTGAATATATGCTAACAATCCAAGACATAGCATCCTCGCTAGTCAATCATAATATGTCACTTACGCACCTAAAGGGCCTACCAGCTGGAGCACTATATTAGGGTGAACCACACAGAACCTTGCATGTCAAACACAGTACATGCAAGTACCACACAGAACCTCGCATGCCAAAAATAGTACATGCAAGTACCATACAGAACCTTGCATGCCAAACACAGTACATGCAAGTACCACATAGAAGCTTGCCATGCCAAACACAGTACATGCAAGTAAATCAACACATAATATTCACCTAGTAGTCATAAGCACATATCTTGTCCCAAAAACAAAACCACATTTCGCACAGATTAATTCAAAACATTTCAAAACACATTTGAGTATCATTTTCCCCCAACGGAAAAACCAGTTACAAGTGGGGCTACGAGAACTCACCTCAATCATCAATCAAAGCAACCACACAATCTCAAATAAGGTAGAACACAAACAATCTCTACGCAAGCGCACAATGTACCCGGTAACGACCTAATTAATACTCAAAATCAATACTCGTACAAAATTATCTTATTGTACAAGTGTTCGCCTTAACTCACGCAAAATCCTCATTTTCATCTCAAAATCCCATTTCCAATTCATATCATTCCAACTCGTTATCTCAAATATTTAATTTATTACAAAAACCACTGTCTTATTACCAAGACTTTACCTCGTTATCAACACTTTATCTCATATTATGGTTATGTGGTAATTACGCAAAAATGACTCAAAAATACTTGGGCAAAGTGCGACATCAATACAACAAAGCTTAAACACTTTAGATCATTGAACGATACAATCAACCAAAATACTCCGCTAGAAAACCGACGAAAAGGAATGAGCGAGAGCTTAAAAGTTGAATACAAATAATCCGAATTTCCAAAATCCATACGCTAAATAAATATATATATAGGGATGGGTTCTAGGGAAAACCATATTTTGCTAGAAAACCCAGAAAACCAAACAGATGCCCTAAAAAAATCCTAGCTCTCCATACTCATCACCTAGCTGCCCTTAGTCATTCCCCTATAATCCTTGGCCACCACACCAAGAAAACTTAGCCACCAAGGGTGTTCGAGTACTATATATATGCATACATACACATACTTTTCAAACACACCTCAAATCTTCTTCACAAACCACACGATGGAGTTCTAATCTGACAAGAAGGATAAAAAAGCCTTAAGATTAGAATTGAAGCCAAGAATCAAGAAAAAGAAGCCCTTGAAGTTATTTTCTAGGCGTACGAATCTAAATAAGCTCATACGACCCATATAAGCTCAAGTAAGCTCAAAATCTTGTTCAATAAACTCATAATCTGTTTTAGAATATTCATAAGACTCCTAAGATCCTGTATGAACTCTTGTTTGAGCCTTGAATCCTCAAACCCATGCGTTTTTTGTTAAAACCCTAAAAATGACCAGTTTTGATTTTCTAGCTAACGAATTCTTTTTCTAAACTGTTGTTACGTTATAACATCTTATTTTAGCTTATTCTAATAAGCCATGACCTGCAAAACTCTTTTTGATTTCAAAAATATCAAAATTATGAATTTTGAACTTGATTTGCAAATGTTTTCATGCATAGGGGTATATATCATAACTTTCAGAAATTTATAACTAGAGGGACTGAAAATGTCATTTTCCTAAAGCTATAACTACAAGGGACTGTTTTTCCAAGTTCTAAAGTTAAAGGTTTAAATTACATATACTTTATATATAAAGGACTAAATTTGTAAAAGTTTATAAATCAAGGGTATTTATTGCCATTTTTTGCAATACTTATAATTATAAATATATATTTTTTATATAAATTATAAAAATATATATTAATATTATAAGACTCAATTTTATTAAAACCCGATACATTTATCGCTATTAATCAACGATCGACGCATTATAAATCAATTATGTTATATATCTAACGTAATTTATCATCGACTAGCTTTTGAAGAAACTTAAAATCTTATCATATCACGTTACTTGGGAATTTCATGTGAGGGGTTTCATTTGGATATTTTGTTTTGACGAGTTCGATGGGTTTATGATTTAAAGTGGACCTGGAGGTCCTCATAACGATACCTGCATGACCTATGGGAATTATTGATTTTAGCGCATATAGTGATACAATAATTTCCATAAATTAATAAATCAAATTGTCATGTTATCTCTGTAAAGTTTTGAAACCTAACTATCAAACTATGTACTTGACTTATTTACCCCGGCTTGCGTTTACGGACCGTTACTTTCACTGGCTATACTTTTGACATCAATCAGATTTCCCTGGTTAAGGTGAGTTCATAGCCTCACATTTTAAATCTTCTAATGTTTTCATAAACCCGCGTAAGAGGGGGGATAAATGCTATTAAAAACATGAATAATAGTGTTTTCAACTGTATGCTTCCTGATATATTATTTGCCTAAGTTCCTTATTTTGCCATTATGAACCCCAATATCATGAACGTTGATACTTTCGAGTAAGCGCGACATGTGATGAATAAAATATATTTTGGGACTGAATCCCACGTAGGATGTTCATGTACTATACTTTCTGGTAACCAAACGCACTTTATTTGAATCACTATGCGGGTGTTTGGCAAAGGCACCCGTTGGGGCAACTTCTTGTGATTATTGATTATCTCAAGGTCTCGGTGTCATGAGCTTAGGGCAATAATATTGTTTTCTATAATAATTATACTCATTGCAATTATTACACTTATGGGTGTATAACAATGTAACCCACTATTGAACTTGTATTCAAACTGTTTAACATAAACCTATGAATTTCACTCAACCTTTGTGTTGACTTTTTAGCATGTTTATCTCAGGTAACTGAGCATCTTATGGCACGGAGTGGCACGGACTTGAAGATGGCTAACACTGTTATCATTTCAATCTTTATGTTTCTAGATTTTGGGGTTTCCTTCTTGTACAATACTTGATGAATAAATGAATGATAACTAAATTTTCTAAATACGTCTCTTAACAATTCATTTTCTATGATTATGACTGCTGTACTATAAAATAATACCCCAAATTAGCTTCTGATGCTGTATTTGTTAAAATGGTGGTGTTATATATAAAGCTAAACAATCCAAGAATAACCATCCCCGTAGTTCAATCACAATATAGTCACTTACACATCTAAAGGGCCTACAGACTGGAGTTCTATATTAGGCGAACCACACAGAAACCTTGCATGCCAATTACAGTACATGCAAGTACCACACGAACCTTGCTTGCCACACTGTAAATGCAAGTAAACATGAAACCTTGCCATGCAAAAACAAGTACATGCAAGTTAATCAACACATTATTATTTACTTTAACAGTCAAAAGCGCATTATATTGTCCAAAAACAAACTACATTTCACACAGATCAATTCAAAACATTTCAAAACACATTTGAGTATCATTTTCCACAACGAAAATCTCATAAAGAAGTGGGGGCCTACGAGAGAACTCACCTCAATCCGCAATCAAGCAACCGCACAATCTCAAATAAGGCAGAACACAAACAATCTCTACGTAAGCGCACAATGTACCCGACAACGACCTAATTAATACTCAAAATCAATACTCGTACAAAATTATCTTATTGTACAAGTGTTAGCCTTAACTCACGCAAAATCCTCATTTCTCATCCCAAAATCCCATTTCTAATTCATATCATTCCAACTCGTTATCTCAAATCTTTAATTTATTACAAACCCATCGTCTTATTACTAATACTTTATCTTGTTATCAACACTTTATCTCATATTATGGTTGTGTGGTAATTACGCGAAAAAGACTCAAAAACACTTGGGCAAAGGTGCGACATCAATACAACAAAGATTAAACACTTCAGATCGTTGAACGATACAATCGACCAAAATACTAAGGCGAGGAAAAACCGAACCAAAGGAATAAGCGATGAGAGTCTCAAAAAATTTAAAGACAAATTGATCCGCATTTCCGAAATCCCATCGCTATATTTCTATTATATATATATTATCATATATATATATATATATATATATATATATATATATATATATAAGTATTTTATAATTTAAAATAAAAGAAATAATAATATTTTATTATCATTATCGTCTTATTATCGGGCTAACGGGCAGTTACAACATCTCGTTACTTAATATGTCCATGTCCAATGGCCTTTACCTCGACATTTAATCTTCTTTAAGATTTCCCCCTTTCATTTCCTCAATTAAGATCGACAAGAAGTCATACATGTTTAATGTTCAAAAAGGATTTAGTAAATATATATTTTACTTTGCATTAAATTCCCAGTAAAATGACCTTTTATTAATTAAATCCTTGAAAAACTTCCTTTTTAATACAACGTCTCTAAGTGTAAATTTCTTTCCAAAAATTTGACATGACCCGTACGTTTTTATGACTTTTTCCAAGGCCTCAAACCTTAATCCAAAACACTTTTTCACAAATTCGACATTTTCCGACATCATCGATATTTTCAACATATTTTATCAAAACGTAGTAAAATAACCTCCTTTACATCCGATAAGTCCAACAAAATCTCCCTTAGTCCAACATAATTCCTTTAGTCCATTTATAAAGTCCATACATTCGTTCACTTGTTATTGGGTTTAATGGCCCATTATGGTCTTAGTTACTTAGCCCGATAGCAAAGATTAGTCCATACTCCTTTTCATAAACCCCAAAATACAAATCAACCCAATGGACCTTAAGCCCATTAAGTTATAACAAACATAAATCAAAATCCCATAACCGTGACTCATTAAGCCGGAACAATAAGCTATAAGCTCATAATATAAATAAGTCAAAACTAATTAAGCCATAAGCTTTTTATATAAGCCGAAAATCAATAAACTCAAAATAAGCCAAACCTAAAACAAAATAAGCTATAAGCTTAACCATGGACCAAGTCCAATTACCAAGTTCGTGTAGGCCGAGCCCACCTTGGTGTCGGACCGAATAAACCAAACGCACCCTTGTCGGGCCAAAACCAAACCAAACACACCCTTGTTGGGCCGAAAACAAACCAAACGGACCCTTGTTGGGCCAAGCATAGCCAAATGGGTCGGTTGGCCGAGCCCACACCAAAACCCCTTTACACCAAAAATCCCATAAGTTCAATAAGCTATTTCCTAGCTAATTAAATAAGCAAAACCCCCGAATAAGCCCTTATAATCACTTTTACAAAAATAAAAAATTACCACAACAACTATTTTATTTAAACTCAAAAACCTTTTTCTTCCTTTCTTTTATAAGCCGACGCACAACACCCCTTTATATTTATTCGTTTTCAAGTTTCGACCTTTTTGATGATCAACTTGTACAACTAGCGTCTAGACATCACCGTAATCACAAAAGTACAACTTAAATTCAAAGTTTTATAAAAACTTACTTGTTTGATGAGCTTGGTTCGATCGAGACGTGCGTGTAAGACTAAAAACCTTGTTTCTACAACACGAAACTACTAGATATCAACCCAATAATATGTTCTTAATTCGTGTTCTTGGCAAAATCTTTAAAATCTTTGTTTTTCTTCTTCCTTGTGGTTTGGCCGAGTATAGAGAGAGAAAGGAAGAGATAATTTTTTTTGTGTTATTTTGAAATGAGATAATGAGTGAAATGGTTGAGGTTATGGTGGTTTTAAGTGTACTAAGGAGACATATTAACTAAAAAATAGCCTTCTTGTCTCTCCTTGCTCTCTTTGACCGAATAGTATCCTAGGGAGGGTCTCGGGTCTTTCAATTTGCGTCGGGATCACTTAAAAACTCAATTTCATCTATTTAAAACGTCAACCAAATTTAGTTATCATTTCCATTGCGTTTAAAATCATTTTTCCATAAACCTGGGTTATTCATACGACTCTTATCACCTTAAATAGCTACAAAAATCCATTTTGAGCCGTTATCGCCCGACTCCGGGCCGAAACATGAATTTTTAACAAAACTCAACCGAACCATGCTCATCCATTTAAAAACACTTCAAATCACAAAATATAGCTTGGAAAATTATATTCACCCAAAATTTCACCTTTTTACGACCGTAACGGTTTTTTACCGAATTTCATGAAAACAACCGTTTTTCTGATAACTTTCAAATCTCACACTCACGATTTATGATTTAAATCGACGTTATTTCATTATTATGAATTTATTAAATAAATAAACCCATTAACACATTCCCAACTTCATAAATCTCCACACTTAAATAAACTGTCGTGCCGGTACGCGCTGCGTGACGATTTTTCGCTAAACGTGGGAAAACTTCCCGGAAAGCACTGAAAACCTCAAAACCACTCTAAAACAGAAACAACTTTTACGCAAAACTTCATCAAAACTCCCGGTTAAACCGAAACAGCTTTTACGCAAAATAGACAACAGAAGACAACTTTTCAGTTTTCATCAAGAAAACTGACAAGATCGAAAGACTTCAACATACAAAACTATAATATTTTATTATACTTAGCCCTGAGAATATTACCGTTTATCACAGTTTACAATTAAGGCATCACAACCAATTGAATTCCAAAATGGGTGGTATGCGTTTTTTTATGAATATAACGACAAAAAAAAGAATATTATTTGTATAAATTTGTTTCGTAAGTACCTGCATGCTGGAGATGGAAATGATTGAGCATGTATAAACTGTAATATTACAAGTTTTCGATTTCTTATACACTTGTCGATCTCTTTTTTTTGCAGATTTTTACATCATGTGTCGTACATTATGATGCATATAAAACAAGCAAATGAAAACTTAGCGCAAAGTGTCAAACCGAAGAAAGAAACTCCAATAGAACAAGCCTATGAAAAAGTTGTGCAAGTCGAACCAAAGGAAGGTGATATGTCAAGAGACACAAGTTAGGAAAGTATACAAGTTAGTCATGGTCTGTATCGATGTCGTAACTTTTTATTGTTAGGAAAAGTGTATCATAATTCATAACCAAGAAAATTGGGTGTAGGATTTTGATCATTGTTAACGCACCATATGTTTTGCAATAACATGGTACCCCCCCGCCGCAATGCGCGGGTCATTTTCCAATTCGTTAAGTCTCAGTTGGGACGCATGTGCTTCCTGATTGAATTTAAGTCTCTGGTAATTAAAATATATGTGTGATATTATAAACGGGTAAACGAATGATGTTTTCTCTTTTGATGTTATCCAAGGAGAAAAAAATCTTAATCAAATCTACGGATGAGATTATAGTAAGGAATATAAAATGTTTCGTAGTTTTTTTGTGTGGTTATCTGGGTATTCGATTCGACATTTCGAACATACTGATCTCCGGCAATGTTGCAAAAAACGCTAGGCACTAGTCAGGCGGTCGACGACCTTCGAGGCGGATTGAAATTATATATATATTTATTATTATTTTTAATATTTTATATACTTACTTGATATAAATTTTACATAATTTACATATGTTTATTAAATTTATTAGTCTCTCTATTATTTTTAGTTATATATCTTATATATATATATATATATATATATATATATATATATATATATATATATATATATATATATATATATACAACTATATATATATATATATATATTCAAACACAACACAGTAAAGTTTAAATTATGTGTCATTCTAATTAAGTTTTAACTAATGACCACCAAGTTTATATCGGGCAATGGTGTAAAGCTAGTTGTTGGGCTAAAAAATAACTCAAAAACCATTTAAGTCATTAGGTTGACTTCATAATGGAAATACGCTCCTTTCTTCTCACTTCATCTTCTCCCTCTTTTTCTAAAACTACTTCATCAGAAAACACCACAATAACCAGAAAATCAAGCCACCAAAAATCGGCCAATTTGTTGACTGGCGTTGACCTAGGCGACCGATTTGGCCGATTTGACCCACCTAGGTAGTTTTTTGACCGCCTTTTGACCTTTCAGCCTAATTTGGCAGATTTTCCCTAAATCAGGGCAGGTTTATGCCCGCCTAGGCCGATTTTTACAACACTAATCTCAGGGCGACTACCCTTTTGAATAGTCCAGAGTCGCTGTAGGTGAGCATCCGTGACCAAGATGATTACTTTTCTCCCTGTTGAATTTGTGACCTTCGCTTTGGAAGAAACAAGGTGAAGGTCAAAGTGGTGTTCAAAGTCATGATGTTGCACCTCGTATAACTAGGACCGAGCAAAATAGACTGCGAATCGGACTGAACCAATAAACCGGACCGAACATATTTTGGTCTGATCCTTGGTCCGTCCTTTCTCTGATATTGGTTCTTCGATCCGGTCCGGTTTGGTCTTGAGCTAAACTGGCCATTGTGTTTTGTTGGATTGGATCTGACCGAAAACCGAACAGGACTGAACCGACCCGGACATTTACCGAACATTTCGGTCCGGTCCTCGATCCCGTGTTTTGGACCAAATCGGTTTTTGATACGATCCGGTCTTGACCGATCTGGTCTGATGTTTAGACCGTGATGAGTCCTATATACAGCTAGTGTTTATTCTCAAAATGAATATTAGGCCATTGGTGTTCAATCCCAATCTTAATATCAGGTTTAGGCAAGTGGTGTGAAAGTAGTTTCTAGTTCATCTCAGCTTACTTCACTAAGATGAACTAAGAAGCAGATTTCAGTTACAAGAATGATGGCCTCTGTTAAAAATAAAAAATGTGGTGTCATTACAGGAATTAAACTAGAATATTGGTAGTCTAAAACATAAGGACTAGAAATGTAATTATAAGAAAGATGCCTTGTGTTAGGACTATATAAACCCCTCTAAACTTCATTAAAGGGTGAAGCTCTCATTTGTAACTTTCATATTATTCATTCTAATAAAACACTTTTCTTTCTTTGATACTTTCGATCTCTATAATGTCTAATTCATGTTATGAGCTTCCCCGACCTCCCGAGCTCGTAAATTTTATTTCTGTTAGCCTCACTATATGTCATTTATCTTATTATTTTACAGACAATGTGTGTACTCTTATAAAGAATGTGTGTTGCTTTCTTATTATGTACTAAACAATGAAATTTTGTGTCTGTGAAATCATATCTATTTGCATTATCTATTTAATGATGTTGAGCTTTTAATTTTCGCATGCATTTTTTGTTCATTACATTTATAGTTGAACTTCTGGTGTGTTGGTTAATTTTACAAATGAATTTGGTCATTTAGTTGGATGGTTTAAACAACCAATGTCAATTATTTGTAGTGTGTTGCTAACTCAGGAGTCAGCTGCTAACAAAAGTCAATGCGAGCAAAAGAGAAAAATGTAGTCAATCCAAAACATATTCCACTTGAACCAAACTTATAATAACAGTTTAGAAAAAATCCAAACAAAACCATTATCAATTTATAAACACGTGAAACTTTGCATTAAAGACATAGTAAAGTCATTACATACAACCCGACTACATAACCATTTCCAAAATTAGATGGTGTCCTAACAAGTACGTAGTACTAACATGTCCCACCAAAACATAAACTTTCACCGTCACACCCAGAGACAGAGCCAGGAATTTAAATTGAGGGGGGCCGTAAGTAATTTTTATAACAACATACACTCGATAGGTCATTCGTCCGACTAGTTCAATAGTTCAACCATCCCGATCCATTTATAACGCATATGAAATTATATTTAGACCTTTAAGTTAACATATTGACTTTAAATCATCAATGAAATAGTCGATTATTATCAAAAGAACGAATTTTACACAAACACTTTAAACTAAGTAGGCATTCAGATTTTCTAAATTCTTAATTAATCACTCTTCCAATTCTTTTTAAACAATTTTTCCTCCAATACTCAAATCTATTTATTAATCGTGTGAATACTCGAAAAGTTGAAAAAAAAACAAGCAAACGGCAATGACAAATGTGGAGGATAGCGCAAAAACAAATTAACTAGCTTTTCTACTCTTCGATGTGATATAGAAGATATACAAAAGTATTTATTCTTACTAATATTTATATATTATTCAATATAAATAAAAAAGAAAGGTTAAAACCCATATAACAATTGTGTTGTAGAGTTGAACCAATATTAAAAAATTATGCATGAAGTATAAAATTTAATAAAAAGTCAAACTACTTTTAATAACCACCCATTTTCTTTTCTTTCCTTCTCTCTCTTATCTTCTTTTTCTTCTTCATAATTCATAAACCCGTGTCTACCATCCAGTAATGAGTGACTGCAATAAACAATTACTATCATCCAACGAGCACCTTAACAATATGTATGTTTAGATATAGTTTATTGGAGGGGGCTAGATAGCGAATTAGTTACATGTTACCACATAGATTAGTTGAGTGATTTGAGTGTTTTCATCTTCCTATTTCGTGAGGTGTTTGGTTGTGTACTTGTAATGGATCAAATAAATGCTTTAACAGAAAATATCCTTAGGGATGCATTTTTATAAACTTCTAAAAGCTACTTGAGGACAAGTAGGATTCAAGTGGGGAGGATATTTGATGACATCAAATAACGTCTATTTTATAGCATCATTTATCCCATGTTATTAACCCATTTTGTATAGTTATTGCAAATAATTATTACTTAATCATTTATATTTGAGAATCACGGTAATTATGAAGTACTTGGTGAATATTAGCAAAAGGCGCGCATTCTAGAGCTTAAATGAAGGTATTTTGAAGATTACTATTCTGAAGACCAATACGCCGTATCCATCAAGGAAGATACGGCGTATCCGTGCCTGCACTCACCAAAGACCACAAAGGAATAAAGATCAATACGTCATATCTAGAAGACCAATACGCTGTATTGGAAATATCGAATGAATATAATATTCTAGAAGATACCAAGCGTGGTCCCTACTCCAAAAAATCCCTAATACGCCGTATCCAATCCTCGGATACGCCGTATCGAACCGACTTCCAGACCCTATAAATACAAAACTCAAAAACGAGTTTTAAGTGTGCTAAATCATATTCTCGATACCTAAACCGTAAAAGTTGATTTTCAGAGGAGAAAAAGAGTAGAAGAGGTCGAGCAACGTTATCAATTCTATAGGAGACAACGTGTAATTTCATATACTTTAGTAACCGTTCAGTTTTTGGTATCATTCGTTAACTCGGTTAGTTTACCTTGGCTAAATAATTGATTTTGTATTTATTATGACGTTTGAAGGCTAATACCTTTAGGTATTAGCCATTATTATGAAGATCTGAATGTTTGGTATTTGTTTATCTCGATTTCTTGATTTATCGTTGAATGCTTGTTTATGTTTATCAATTTATACTTGTTTACGCGCTTTTGTATGCGACCTATCATTCAACTGGATCTAGTGATACGGACCAAGTAAATCTAGAGTCTGGGATAGCTCTCCATATAGTAATTTATACATCTAGAATCATAGGATCACAAATATTGTCCTTTTAAATCTGTGTCTAGGATACGCTTCGGGCTTAACTAGTTAATTTGATATTGCCAATGGTTTATTGATCGTGTTGACTAGAAGGTGAACCTAGATAATTCAACAAATAACGTTCTGATTCCATTGGATAGTTAGACAAGTGGACTACTAGTGTATAAATCTCCATTAAGCGGTAAGTGGGTAAAGTCTCTATGAGCTAGGGTTTAACAAGATCACCATTGCTTTAATCCCTAAGATAGATTATAATCAGCAAATAAGGATGCTTTATGCGGATGCTTTAATTGTGACAAAATTAATGTGTCTAGGTCTTAGGATGATGTAACGCCTAAGTCTTAAGAATGATATACCGCCTCGAGAGAAGAAATCATTGCACTAAATAAACAAACCAACTTTCTAATCGGATTAATAATGGTTAATACATTTTTCTTATATTTGGCTCGACCGCTCTTTTATCTTTTGTTTGTTTGCTTGCGTGGGTTAAAGTGCCTTGAATTGATTGAAGTCATCAACCAAACCGTGTCAATCTCTCAGGCTAAAAACCCCTTTTTCCTGTTAGAATTAGGATTAAGACTGACATAGGTTTAGAATATGATATAATTAACATAGATTAGATAACTTAGATATTAATTAAATTGATAGATTTAACCTCGCTTCAAGTGTTCAACACCCTACTTACCACGAAACTACTACCGATCGGATACACTGCCTGTTAAAGTGTTGTTTTTGGTTTAGTCGACAAAATATAAATTTAAAACTTGAATCATTAAAATATACACCACACAATGACACATCAAAGGTCCACATTAAGGTTCTAATTTCGCATGATTTAGGGGTTATCCTTTTTATTTCATCTGAAACAACTCAACTACGAGTCCAGAGACGGAGGCTTTATTTAGATAACCCCGGAGTCAAAATTTGGCTTTATTATTATTATTATTATTGCAACATTATTAAACCTCGATCCTTTAAACAACTAACACATTGGCGTCCTAACCGACAAGAGCCAGTAGTCTTATTTCGACCTCGGTAATTTCATCGACCTTTTTGAAGGCTGCAACATCGGTTGTGAGCCGGCAAGAGACAGTAAACTTTTATCAGCCCACAGTTTTATTATTATTACCTCCACCCTTTAAACGACTACCACATCGGTTGTGAGCCGACAAGAGGTAGTGGTCTTATTTCAGCATCGGTTTATTACATTATTATTATTATTAGCAAAATTTCAAGTCCTGTGGTCTTTTAACAACCTAGACAACGGCAGTGAACAGTCTGAATCGGTAGTCTATTTCCCCACAACACTGACAAAACCTCGATGTGTACCTTACTTTCACCAGAAGGAATCTCTACGAAGTGATTTAAACTAAGAATCGCAAAAACCTAAGTAACTTTATTTATTCAACAATTATTACAGATTTAAAAAGACAATTAAATGTTTTTTTATATTGTCAATAATGATTTCAATTTTTTTTCAGGTTTGTCGAACAATGGAGTTCCAAAAGATTTTGATCGTCATGTTTATCGTTATTCTGGCTGCCAAACGTGGTCAACGTGTATTATCTGAACAACCAATGGGATGCGTGTTATTGAGAGATGGTTGTACTCCCAATAAATGCAACGTGCTTTGTGAAGATGTCGATGGAGGAATATGAAAGTCTACATCTGTGTGTTGTTGTTGAGGGCGTAAATGAGGGGTGACGAGCGGGTTAGCTACAATAAATTAGAGTTATTTAAGCGACGATAGTGGTTTAAAAACTTATTTAATAAACTATGTATTATTGAAAGTACTTAATAAAAGGAAGAATTTCATATATCTCTCTAAAATCCTTACTAATCTTATATATGCCCGAGCCAGGGGCGGACCCAGAACACTAAGTCATCGGGTGCACATAGATTTTTTTACAAGCATAAAGGGTTTTGATCAGGCGTAACTAAAACCAAACCCCGAACCAAAAGTTATATTTGGTCTTTTTGGTTTTTGGTTTTTTTGCTGTTAGGTTTTCGATTTTTTCATTGGAGGGCTATATTTTCTACAAATTTGAAATCTCTTTCACAAACATTTACTGCATTAATTTAGACAATTATTTAACATATAAAGATTTGTCAAATAGGTAAATACGATTATTATGGTATCAAAATCGTCTCATGGCTTTTTGTGGACTAAAGCGAAAATATGAAATGAGACATTTTCGACAATAATTTTTGTTGTCAATTTAAATAATTTAAGAGACTTGATAATAACTAGTTATATCACAAATTTGGCTATCCGAAATTTGCGATGACGATTTTATGTTAGACCCATTATTTTAGCTAAGTTTTTTCAATTCATATATCAGAAATTCTTGATAAAATTTTATATATCCGAATACCCAAAATTTCGGATTAATTAATATTTACGTGACACAAAATTTTAGGACCGACTCCATTTTGAAACAATCAGGAACTTTTACAAAAAAAATTACATTACGCGATAAACATCCATCAGGTTACCATGAACCCCCGGGAACCCCCTAGGTCCGCCATTGAAATCGTCTCATGGCTTTTTGTGGACTAAATCGAATGTGACATTTTCGAAAATAATTTTTTTGTTGTCAGTTTAAAATTTTAAGGTACTTGTTAATAACTAATTACATTACAAATTTGGATATCCGAAATTTGTGATGACGGTTTTACGTTAGAACCCTTATTTTAGCTAAGTTTTTTCAATTTATATATCCGAAATTTGGTGATAAAAGTTTTATATATCTGAATATCCAAAAGTTCGGATTAATTTATATTTACGTGACACGAAGTTTTGAGACCGGGTTCATTTTGAAAAAATCAAGAACTTTTACAAAAAATTATATTACGCGACAAACATCCATCGGGTTCTCGTAAACCCCTGGGAACCACCCTAGGTCCGCCCCTGGAGCCAAGAGAAAAAAGAGGACCGTACAATTGAATTTGCAATTGATGTTATTGTATAAGTTTGTTATTGTTAGGCTTTTCTGAAAGTGCCTAATATATGTGAATATATAAGTATACTGTATAAGTTTGTTATTGTTAGGCTTTTCTGAAAGTGATATTGACTAATGGTCAAATTTTGTTATAACTTGTATATATATACTTCAAACGAGTTATGTTATTTAGCTTAGTCATTATTGGTAAACCTAAAGAGGAAAGACATAAGTATCGGTTAAATGCAATACCGGATCATTTAATGTTCTGAAAGAGTAAGTCAGTCTTGGTTTTATCTCTAGCCGAAAGAGGCAAAAAAAGAGAGTAGAATGCGGTTGTTAGAGTTTATGTTCTGATCATGGTCGTATCAATTTAGGCTATCCATACGCCGCATCCAGAATTGGATGAAGGATTCAAAGATAAAAGTGTAATAAATTGATAAATTGGGAATGATATTATGATTGATTGCAGAACGTAGCTCGCCACTCCATGGTTTCCTATCCTTATTGGACGATAAGCAGTCTATGATGAATTCGGCCGTATTTCTTATTGTCTTTGAAGATCACTCGTAGGCCAGTGCCTTGACTTGGTAGTTTACGCGGGCTGTCGGGAGAACGCAAGGGCGGACGTTTATACGCGTTTATATGATAACTTTGTGTTCAAAATCACAAAAAATACACATTTTCTAGCCGGATATGGCGGATCCAATAATGAGAAATTTTTGGCGTATCCATGGATATTAGGTATCCAAATGTTGTTATGGCGTATACCAAAACCCCACCACCCCCCATGCTCTAAAAAAAATTTTCTAGAATATTTTATTCGGGAGCCTAGCAACCAATCCCGAACGCACGTATTGAATCTGCTCAATAGTCGTATCGACTCAATTTTCGGAGTCTATATAAAGACACCAAAACCCTAAATACTCGATTTATGGTATGCTTGTAGCCACCAAGTTCGATTTCCAGTAGATTTTATGAAGCCAAGAAGGATCATGTAAGTTCGGTCCAATCACTGGAAAACTTTTGTAATCTATTCGCTCACTATACGGCGTTCGGTTAGCATTATGTTTTAATCATCATCTAGTGATTTCCTGTATTGTTACTATGACTATCGGCTAATACTTTTGTACGGTATTAAGCCATGTTTATGATAATATAATGTTTTTGATTTGTCATTATATCGATTGTTCCTTTTTTGTAGTATGTTGATTTTTGGTTATCACTTCATACCGTTTATGTGCTTTACTTATGTGTTTTTCCTTTCTTTCAACTGGGTTGGTCCTACATAGTTAATGCGCTGTAACTTCAGTATTTGTTTGGGCGTTAGGCTTATGAGGCCAGTTGGAATAATATAACGTTATTCATATAACTAGATAATAGGATCACCATTGAAAGCTATGTTTTGATCTATGGTTAATACCATGGTTAGGTAGACCTAAGCGGTATGACTTAGGTTTCCACATAACGTCCTATTTCGCATAGTCAGTTTAGTGGGTGTGGACTAATAGTATAATTGAATTTTCCAT
The DNA here is from genome assembly GCA_026074375.1 of Tanacetum coccineum. Classification (NCBI taxonomy): domain Eukaryota; kingdom Viridiplantae; phylum Streptophyta; class Magnoliopsida; order Asterales; family Asteraceae; genus Tanacetum; species Tanacetum coccineum. Next base: position 24,378 of record BQNB010002214.1, read on the forward strand.
TATGGCAGAAGTTGGTGAAAGCCTCTCATGAGCTAGGATTTCAATAGAACCACCAATATGTTTCTTAGATAGATTATAATCAAGCGGTGTGCAGCTTTATGCGAGTTCTAGGTTAATTCGTGACAGGATTAAACCTAAGCTCTAACTCTTTAAACCTAACTTTGGAATGATATACCACCAACGAATTAATACAATCATTACACGAATAGACAATCAAGGCATATTATTAGATTAAACTGGCTAATACGTTTTCCTCACATTTGACCGCTTCCCAATCTTTTGATAATCTCTTGTGTGCGTTATTTGTTATCACCTTAGGATAATTAGAAATAAACTTGTGCCAGTCTCTTAGGCTGAAAACTCCCCTTTGTGTTAGTTTAAGTTTAATTAGATTTAATTAGAATAATTAGGTTAGATTAGTATTAAAAGTAAATAAATAAAATACCAGTAGAATTAAGAGTTAACTTCTACTCTTAGTGATCGACACCCTAGTTACCAACGAAGCTACATCTTGACCGGGTACACTGCCCGTTAGAGTGTTGTTTTTAGGTATAGTCGGCATAAAATAAACAGTAAAACTTGATAACAAAAATAACACCTACACGACGACACATCAAGTTTTTGGGGCCGTTGTCGAGGAGTGTGATTGTTTAATTTCCTGTTTTTATTGGTATTTTTAGTATACATTTAGTTTTGTTTCTCTGCTGTCTGTTTTTATTTATTAAATATGGCGTATTCATTTTCTTTGAATACAGCGTATTCGACATCATACGTCTATACGGCGTATCCAAGTTACTGAATACGACGTATCGATTGTCTAATATAGCAGCAGTTTTAGTTAGCTTTCTCGTTTAGTTTTCTAGAATAGTTTTACTTTGAATTATGTCTTTTTTTCAAGTACTGTTTTCAGGGATCCTCATTACCTGTTCGATTACCTTACGAGGAGGTTAACTATGGAAGAAATATTGGCTAAATTCATTGATGAAGGTAGATGTGAACACGAGGAGATGGAGATATTCATTAAAGAATTTAGAACCACCAACGAGATTTTGTTAAAAACACGAAGCAACTTATTGAGTGAGCTAAAAATCGAAGTAAGCGAATTGTCAAAGGTTGTGAGTAATGTTTTGATTCCAAAAAACAAAGTCAATGGAGTGACAACCAGAGGAGGAAAGATGACGTCTGAAGCCAACCGTAGTAAAAAAATTAATGAAACTGGAATCAACATCAATGAACCCCCTGGATTTGAACAAGACGTGTAGGAAAAGCCAAACGATGATGGTGTGGAAAATAAATCTTCAAGTATTCCTGAAAGGACTACTCAACCATTGGTAAAACCACAACAATCATCCATTCCTTTCCCAAACCGGGTAAGAAAAGAAAAAGAAGAAGCACTGCAATGAAATTTTGGAGAATCTGAAACAACTCGATATTAATATTCCTTTTATCGAAGCCCTAGTGCAAATACCAAAATACGCTAAATATCTAAAGAGTTTACTGACGAATAAATCCAAACTTGAAGAGGCTTGTACAGAAACAATGAACGAACGGTGCTCTACTGTCTTGCTCAACGAACTTCCATTAAAAGAAAAAGACCCACGGAGTCACACTACCCCTTGTAAAGTATTAGAGAAACATAAGGAAATAGAAGACTTGGCCGCAGATCACTCATCTAGGGTAGAGAATCCACATATGGAGGTGTTAACTGAGAGGGAAATTATTGATGAATTATCCGACGAGCATTTAATGGTGCTAAAATCTAAGTCTAGTAACGATGAACCATGGTATGCGGATTTCGTTAATTATATTGTTGGAAAGGTTGTTCCCCCAAATCAGACCTTCAAAAAAAGAAAGTGGTTTTCCTCGCAAGTCAAGACCTACTTATGGGAAGAAACTTATGTATTTAAACTGTGTGCGGATAATATAATGAGAAGATGTGTATCCGGAAGTGAAACCCTTGAAATTCTGGCGCATTGTCATTCAGGACCTACTAGTGGGCATCATAGTGCTAATGTTACCGCAAAGAAGGTTTACGAGTCTGGATTTTATTGGCCTAGTGTCTTTAAGGATGCTAATGAGTACGTAAGACGATGTGATGCATGTCAAAGATCGGGGAACATATCTTCAAGGAATGAAATGCCTCAAAATAACATTCAGGTATGCGGAGTCTTTGATGTTTGGGGATTAAATTTTATGAGACCATTTCCCAAATCTAAAGGTAATAAATACATATTAGTGGCTGTTGATTATGTGTCCAAATGGGTTGAAGCTCAAGCATTACCTAAAAATGATGCGCGCGTTGTGGTTAAGTTTTTAAGACAGTTATTTGCTAGGTTTGGAGTTCCTAAAGCTTTGATTAGTGATAGAGGGACACATTTTTGTAATTCTCAGCTTGAAAAAGCTTTACAAAGATATGGTGTGACTCACAAATTATCCACGGCATATCACCCTCAATCTAATGGACAAACTGAAGTTACTAACAGGGCTATTAAGCGTATCCTAGAAAGATCAGTGGGGTACAATCCTAAAGGTTGGTCGGAAAAACTTAACGATGCATTGTGGGCATTTAGGACGGCCTACAAAACACCGACAGGGTGTACACCTTTTAGATTAGTTTATGGGAAAGCATGCCATTTACCCGTAGAGATCGAGCATAAGGCACATTGGGCATTAAAACAATGTAATATGGATTTAACGCTTGCTAGCGAAAGTCGTCTTATGCAGCTTAATGAGTTAGCCGAATTGAGAGATGGTGCTTATGAGAATACTAGAATTTACAAAGAACGGACCAAGAAATGGCATGATTCTAGACTTCGTGGTGATAAAGATTTTAAGGTAGGCGACAAGGTGCTACTTTATAATTCTCGTTTGAAGATGTACCCTGGAAAACTTAAATCGAAATGGAGCGGTCCAAACATTGTTAAAACGGTGTATCCACATGGGGCTATAGAAATCACTGACAGGGACGGGTTTAGCTTCAAAGTCAATGGGCAACGATTGAAGAAATATTACGGAGGTGACATTGACAAGGAGGATGATGAGGTTATAGAGTTGGAGAATGACGCAACGAGAAGCTGAAGGGAGTCTAACTTAAAGACTCTCACAAAAACAAAAGTGCTTGCCGGGAGACAACCCGGAATGTATTTTACAAAAATAACTTAATACTTATCTTCGTAAGCATTCTTGTTTTCCAATCAATCTTTATCTCTTTAATTTGTCTTTATCCTCTTGACAGCTGTAAGTCTTCTAGCAGTTGTAATTCAGCAGCAGTTGTATCTTTATAACCAGCAGCACAAACTGAGCATAAGTAGTATAGTATAGTTTACTTACAGTAACTAACTTTACAGCAACAGTTATAACTTTACTCTAGCAGTACTAAGTTAGACTAACAGTACTAAGTTACACTAGCAGTAGTAACTTTTGTACTAACAGTACTAACTACTTAGCATACTTTTAGTCTTCAACTCTGAGCAGTCTTAACTTCTACTAACAGTACTAAATTATACTAACAGTAGTAACTAGCAGTGGTAACTTTATACTACCAGTACTAACTACTTAGTATAATTTCCATTATGTACCTAAGCAGTAGTAAGAATCCTTGAAGTCTTTTAAGTCCCAACAATCCTCCCCTAAACTTGATGTCATATTCTGAATCTTTAAGTTTCTTCATTAAAAGTCTTCATCATACTCAGGAGGATACATTCAAACCTTTTATTGACCACTTTGCTGTTTTACCATAAGCTTGAGCAGTTGATAGCACATATAATAAAAATGATCAGTTTGAAGTTTCTTGTTAAGCATATTTGTGATTGTAATTGGTGTGAGGGGGTATCTCTTTTTAACTAACATAAAGATGTGAACATTTCTAAACCTTACAAAGTGCACTCCACATGAATCATACAATTTCCAAACAGTCACTGAATAACCTTGTAGATCTCTCCATACTTTACTTCTAACGTCTGGTTTAAACATGACTTTCAAATCACCCCACAGCACTCTTTCATGTTCATCATTAGGTCTTAAATCACCATGCTTTGTTTTGACTAACTTCTTCCAAAGAGTCTCTAAGTCTTCTTTGTCAATATCTTGAAGCATCCTAATCATTGAAGAATATCTCTTGGAACTTCCATCTGCTCTGATCAATTGAATATGCACCATTATTCCTTCTTTAAGAAGCTTGTATTCAACAATCATAGGTGGTTTGGTAGCGAGTGGTATAGCATCAATTGCTATATCATCATCCTTTTTAATTACCAAATGCTTTTTCAATTCAGCTGTATCATCTGCTTCAACTTCTTCATGCTCATCAGTTTCTTTATCATCCTCCAGTTTTTGTCTCTTTGGAGATTCTTGTTGATGCTCTTTTACTGCTCTTTTCTTACCAAGTCTCTTCTTTCTGCGGCTTTTAGCTTTCTCCTCACTACCTTCTACCTTCTTTTCATTGCTTTCTTGTGCCTCTGAACTCATAGCCACAAAGGTATTAACCCTCTTCATCTCTTTGTCAAACAACTTTTGAATTTCATCATAGCTCTTTCCCATTAGCTGTTTGTGTTTGTATCCACCCATGTGCTTAAGATAGGTAGACATTTAACTTCTCTTTTGTGCCTTGGTAGGAGGTCTGTTTCTCTTTTCTTGTGCTCTTAGTGCAGCAAAATGTTTTCTTCTTTTCTCCATGAGTTCCATAAACAATTTACTTTTTTCTTCATCTATCAACTCCTCTTTTTCTCTTGTTTAGAGTCTTTCAGCCAGTAATCTATCAGCATCCATCATAGCTTGTGTATTTTCCTATGATTTAATCAATGCTATGTTGGCTTTTTCTTGCTTTTGCCTTTCAAGCCTTTCTTCTTCTATGATTTCAGCATCCAACTAAGCTTGAACATTTCTTGCCAAATCTTCATCAAGAGTAACTTGATCTTTCTTTGTCAAAGGTCTCTCAGACTCTTGCATGATGCCTTTTCCTTTGTCTTTGATTAAGGGTTGTATGATAGAAACTATTGGTTTGGATACCTGCTTTTCCAGATCATGAAAAATAATTCCCTTTGCCTTGGGTTTGGTTGCCTTGATTTCCACTAAAGTCTGAGCCAAAGTTTCTTCAACTGTTGTAGGAATTGTAGGAGCAGCACTATCTTTAATACTAGCAGTAGTAACTGCTTCACTAGTAGTACTATCATCAATCTTTGTACTCTATTCATCTTTCTCACTAGTTGTAGCATCCACAAACATCTCATCACCATCCAGAACTCTAGTATCAAACATCAAGTCTTCATCCTGTCTTTCTTGAGTTTCATTAACTAGAGTTACATCAGCATCTGCATCAATATCTTCAATTCTCCTCCCCTATTTAGATGCATCCTCCTGAGCACCCAAACTATCATTAAAGGATTCAATTCCTCTAGTTGCACCAACATTCTTTAATCTTTTAAGCCTTGTAGTTCTGAACTTTCTCCTCTTTTCAAGCTTATCTACCCTCTTCTTGAGACTAGCAATCTCAATAGCTTGATCAGATTTAGCCTTTTCCAAGTCAAGAACCTGGTTTTGCAATTGGGTATATAAAACCATCAAATCATTAAGTTGCATGATATCCTCACCACTGGGTAGTAGATGATTAGAAGGTGTGGGTACACTTTCCTCATGCTCTGTCTCATCATGAGCAACTTCTGCTTCCTTCCTCTATTTCCTCTTGGAATTTTGTTTCTTCTTGGGTTGAGAGGATGTAGATGGTTGATCAACAATAGGTATTTGATTGGAATCAGTTGGATGGTCTGAATCCTTACCCACATCTTCAGAAGCTTGAACCATCATAGTATCAAATAAAGGTGTTATTCTCCTAGAGAAATCCTTTCCTGCTCTCTTCATGTTAGCAAAAAATTTCTTTGTGTAGGAGGGATTAACATAAATCTTCTTGTGATGTGACATGTCTCCAAGTTGTTGATTGATGAAAACTTGTAGAAATCATAGATACAACAGAAATTTAACCTCTCCATCTAAGTGTTTTACTATAGCATAAAAATGTACTTAGATAGATTAAATTTTTGGTTTGTTGCTAAGCATATGATCAAAGAAGCCATTGTACTACTGAATTCATTCCATGCAGTGGATTTGGCACTAAGGCTTTGTGTAATGGTATGAATTAAAAAATTCCATTGCGGAGAAAAGAAAGCTTTATAAAATGTAAGCTTTTGAGAAGGTTTTTCATACCCCATCTTTGCTAGTTCTTCAAAAATTGTAGTAGTTGGCAAACAATCAGCACCGTCTGCATCTTCCAAGTGAAGATCTCGTCTAATGCTTGACTCCGTGATGATCATCTTCTTCTTATCAATTAGGGCTTGTAACTAACGTACTCCGTTAACCATCTTGACATTTGCTGTTGCCTAAAACTGTTTAATACAAGATGTATAGATAATTGGATTGATAGTTAAAGCATAATGAACAGAACTTGCTTTCAGGAAATCAATGATCTCTGCAAACCCATCACTTTCTACAGGTTTTTCCAATTACGCGACCACATTGTGCGTTTTAGCAAACTTAGGGCTTGACATAATGATGATTTTGATGATCAAAGATGAAAATTGAGTTAGGGTTTATGTTTAGAGAGTGTTTGAATGATTGAAATCGAATAAAGAATTAAATAAAACCCTGAATTGACGTATTTATAAAATCACCCTCAGCAGCAGGAACTTGAATTGGCAACACTAATTGATGCCTAACATCATTAACTTAAACCGTCAGCAGTAAGTTAAACCTGGCATTATAAACAAATACGGGCATCGTAAATTTAAGCCTAACAGCATTAACTTAAGCTTAGCAACATTAAGTTGAAGCTGAGCAGCATTAAATTTAATACACCAGTAATTACCCAAATTTCATTCCAAAAAGCAATTTTCATCATCAAATTTGATTCTCACAAGCTCTCTTTCTATTTTTATGCTCACATAATCTCTCATTTCTGTTTTCTCACATAATCACTCATTTCTGTTTTTATATCACATATCTATCTATTCTTTTGAGCTCACCAATGCAGACAGTTTTGTACAATGTGTCATCAATTCCATAAGTTGCTTACTGTCCTCCCCACTTCTAAATGTGTTAACTTTTGAGAAAGGTAGATCATTGAACTATTTAGATGTAGTCTTAAACCTAGTTTGAGCATCTACATCCCTCAATATGGTATCTTGACACCTGGGACCACTACTTGAACCAATTTCCTAAGAACTTGGCTCATTAAGTGTTGTCATGGATTGGGTCTTAATTTATGTTACCACTGTCCTGCTTTGCTTCTAAGCTAGAAGCAGTAGTGGCAGCCCTTTCCATTCTGTCACCCAACTCCTTATGGACAACCTTATTACTAACCTTTTTTAGGGGGGCCACTAGACTAAGGTATCTTGGTGTCCCGACCTCTTTTGATTTGCCTAGGGGTTTGACACATTACACACTTGTGTTTGATTTTACAGGTCCTTTCATTAACTCTTAACTGCATATTGGCAACATAATCCTCCCCTCAATTCAATACCAAAAACTCAATATGTTTATCCTGCAAATGTTAGTCCAAAACCAAAAAGACACACTCTAAAGTCTTTTCTTGTTTAACAGTTTTAATTATGACTAACAGTTTTAACCAACAGTCTTAAGTATAACTAGCAGTATTAATTATACTTAGCAGTATTAACATTGACCTTAGCAGTTTTAACTCTGTCTTCAATAATTATACAACAACATGCCTCTATTCATCATAAGCACACTAGAAAAGACTAGATAGACATTTGAGAGTTCATGAGGATCCATATTTATGCATAACCCATGAATAAAAATTAAAAACTGTTAAGTCTCAGAGATTAAGTAATCCAATGCTAGCAATTAGAAAGTTAAACCCGCTAGCATCAAAGGCTTTTATGAGAAGATCTGCAACATTTTGGTCTGTGAATCTTGATCACTTATATCAACTTCTTCTCACATGAATCTCTGATGAAATGGTGCCTTATCTCTATGTGCTTGGTTTTGGAGTGAAACACTCGATTCTTCACAATACAGATTGTACTTTCATTATCAATGTAGATTTTAGTGTTCATGAAATTGAATCCATAGTCAAGCATCTAATTGTGGATCCATAACACCTGTCCACAGCAGTTAGCAGTAACAACATATTCTGCTTCAGTTGTTGAGCTGGCTACTATAGTCTACTTCTTACATTGCCATGAAATCAATCTCTTGCCAAGAAATTGACAACCTCTTATTGTGGATTTCCTGTCAAGACTAGCTCTAGCATAGTCACTATTAGAAAAAGCTTCCAAGTCAAATGGTGAATCTCTAAGATACCAAAGGCCTAATTTAAGTTGGACTTTTAAGTATCTAAAGATCCTCTTTACAGCATTAAAGTGAGAAGTCTTTGGAGTAACTTAGAACCTTGCACAAGCACAAACAGCAAACATTATGTATGGTCTAGAAGCTGTTAAGTACATCAATGATCCAATCATTGATCTATATAAGTGTACATCCACATCCTCAGCTTCTTCATCTTTTATCAATGCCTTGTTTGTCTCCATTGGAGTGCTGGCTGTCTTTACTAAGGCAAAATCAAACTTTTTCAAAATCTCAGCCACATATTTATCTTGGCTAATAAAGATCCCATCACTCTTCTATTTAACCTGAAGTCCCAAAAAAAAGAAAGTTCTCCCATAGAACTCATTTGGAACTTATCATGCATCAACTTTTCAAATTCAGTACTCATTTCTTTCTTGGTTGATCTAAAGATGATATCATCAACATAAACCTGTACTAGCAGGATATCATCTTTATGCCTTTTAATAAACAAAGTTTTATCAATTTGACCCTTGTGAAAACCATTGTCCAGCAAGTAAGTTGACAATGTCTCATACCATGCTCTTAGGGCCTGATGTAGTCCATAGAGAGCCTTTTCTACCTGGTAGACTTTATCTGGAAAGTGTAGATCTTCAAAACCAGGAGATTGACATACATACACCTCCTCTTCTATCTTTCCATATAGAAAAGTACTCTTTACATCCATTTGGTAGACTACAAAATCTTTGAAGGAAGCATAAGCTAGAAATAATCTTATGGCTTCACTCCTTGCAACTGGTGCAAAGACTTCATCATAATCTATACCTTCCTCTTGAGTATGACCCTGAGCAACCAGTCTAGCTTTGTTCTTCACCACTATGCCTCTTTCATCCTTCTTGTTTCTAAAAACCCATTTAGTACCAATTGCCTATTTGTCTCTAGGTAAATCAACTAAGGTCCAAACATTTAGCAGTTTAAATTGTAGAAGCTCATCTTGCATTGCTTCCACCCAGCTTGGATCTTTTAAGGCTTGAACTGGTTTCTTGGGTTCCATTTGAGATAAGAAACAGGCAAACAGACAATTTTGTAAATCTTTATGATTTGTTCTCCTAAGCTTGTGAAAGGAAATCAAACCATGTTCTTCATTTATCTTGGTCATGTGTCTTGTCTATACAGGAGTCTTTAAACTTCTAATCACTTGATCTTCAGGATGATCTTTATGAAATTTGGTGAAAGAAGTATCAGGAACTGAATAAGATGAAATTACATTGTTCATATCAACCTTTTCGTCCAAATCTTCATCATCATAAGCATTGCCAAAGATGCCAGTATTATCCATTAAAGATATATTTGGGACATGTGGAAGGGTAAATGCATTTTTGAAAGGAGAAAAACTTTCAAAAAGTTGTGCTTCAAATTCAATAGCAGTACTAACAGAAGGTCCAACAGTATTAACTGGTGTTGTTGGAACATCAATATCAAATGATGGTCCATCAGTACTAACAGATATACTAACTGTATTAATACCATTAGAACTGTTAGTGTGTTCAGTCTGCATTTCTTTTTTATTTGACCTTTCTGATTCACTTCTTGCTTCTTAATCATGCTTCCCACTTTTTTCTGAAGCTTCATTTTCATCTACTTATGTAGGCTTCATTCCAGCATCCCCTTCACAATCCTTAGAATCTTGAGAAATTAAAGGATTAGTTGTGCATAAAGGTATTAAGATGTACTCTTGTTCAGGTTCTTTTTCCTTTTGAGCTTGACCTGTAACAATGTTATCTTTGGTTCCTGCAATACTATTAGTTTTGTTCCCTGCAGCAACTGGCACATAGTTCATAGATATTGTCAAGGAATCAACATCAAAAAGCCAGTCTGGTCTATTTCCTTTCACATTAGGTGTATTTTCTAGAAATCTAATGTTTAAGGTCTCTTCAACTATCCTGGTCCTCTTGATAAATACTCTCATAGCTTTACTAATCACTGAATACCTAACAAAATATCCCTCGTCAGCGTTACCATCAAACTTGCCTAGATGATCCTTGGTATTTAAGATGGTAACAAGACACCCAAAAGGTTTCATGAAATCTATCAGTGGAGGTCTTCCATGAATAAGTTCATAAGGTGTCTTGTTATGAGGCTTAATGACTAAGACCCTATTTAGCACATAGCAAGCAGTATTAACTACTTCAGCCCAAAAGGTGGTTGGTAACTTAGAGTCTACTAGCATAGTTCTTGCAGCCTCTATCAGTGTTCTATTCTTCCTCTCTGCTACACCATTCTACTGAGGAGTCCTAGCCACACTGAATTCCCTCTTAATCTCCTTCATTTCACAAAACTAGTTCATTATACTATTCTTAAACTCAATTCCATTGTCACTCCTGATAACTTTTACTTTATGATCTAGTTGATTTTCTATTTCTGTTATGAAAGTCTTTAGAATCCCACTAGTCTCATCCTTAGTGGCCAAAAAGAATACCCAAGAAAATCTACTAAAGTCATCAGTGACAACTAGGCAATAAGACTTTTTCATTAAACTCTTAACATTTGTGGGACCAAATAAGTCCATATGAAGCATATGTAAGGGTTTACTGATTGAGTTCACAAGCTTGGTCTTATAGGAGGCATTGTGTTGATTTCCTTTCTGACAGGCAACACAAGAATTATCATTTTCAAAAATCTTTGAAGGTAAACCTTTTACAAGGTTTCCCTTCACAAGTTTATTCATTGTTTTAAAATTAATGTGCCTAAGCCTCCTGGGCCATGCATTGGATTCATCAATTGTGGCCTTAGTAATGAGACAAGTTAAACCTCCAGTGGGAACAACACTCTTTAGGTCAACACTATAAATGTTGTCCTTTCTTGGAACTCTCAGCAATACTTGACTTTCATCAAGTAGCTTAAAGTCAAAAGATAAGACAAGACACTCAGTGTCAGTAAAAACAACATTGTTCTTTTTATCATAGATTTGTGACACACTTAACAGATTATACTTAAGCTTCTTACAAAAGTACACATCATCAAAATCCAGTGATCCTATTTTGATTTTACCCTTTCTAGAAATTCTTCCTTTACCATCACCAAAGGAAACAAATCCACCATCATAATCTTCATATTCATCAAGATAGCACTTGTTTCCTGTCATGTGTCTGGAACAACCACTGTCAATAACTGCTTTTTTTGTACTCCTTCTATTGTGGGTTGCCCTGCACATAAAATAAGAGAATTAGACTCTTTTGGGGATCCAAGCCATTATTGACTTGGATCTGCCTAGTGTATCAATGTAAGAATATTTCTTGAATGTAGTTGATGCACTCTAGTTTTTGGCTTTCCAAACCCAGCATGCTGAGGCCTTAACATCATTAGCCCTTTTTCCTTTATTTTCACTTACTACTGCTCTATCCCTAGCAGTAGTATGTTTTACCCTGGCAGTATTAACATTTGTGTTGATAATACTGTTCTTGTTTGCAAAATGTCTGTTAAAATGCCTTAAACTTTGTGAATATCCTCTTTTGAAAGCATTTGTTTTTGTTCTAGGATGGTTCATAATTGGTTTTGAGACATCAGTATTAACTGATCTGATAGTATTAACTGCTATTGTGTTAGCAGTATTAACGGGTCTAACAGTATTAACTGCTACACCAGTAGTACTAAGTTTCCTTGGCCTAGTTAAAACTGCTTGTGGAACAAAGCTTCTTTTGGGGTGTGGGTGAGTCATTTTATTAGTAAAGTTCTTGTGATTCACCCTTTTTGAGTTATTCCACACTGGCCTTACAACCTTTTTATCACACACATAATGTAGATGCTCAAAACTACCACAAACATAACAAGCTTTATTAGTCATTTTAAAATCACTTCCTAGTCTTTGGGACATAAGACTGTTCTAATTTCTTTGGTTCCCTCTAGGATGTTGTTTGTTTGGTTTAGGAGCATCTGTTTCCCTAATAGTCTTAACAGATGTTATCTTTTCATTGCTAGGTTTAACAGTATAATCTATCTCACTTTCATCATCAGAATTCCAATCCTCAATGATTGGAGCACTAGTGTTGTTCATCCTAACAACATTAGATTCAACTGTGTTGGAAACACCCTTATTTTCAACTGTCTTATTATTACAAGGTGTAACAACAGTAGTAACATCCAAATTTTCACTTTTAACTATTTCATCTATGAATGTTAGATCAGGTTTGCGAGGTATAAAATTCCCTGACATAGGTGGAGGAACTGATTGATATCCCTTATCTGATCCAGACTTATCAGTTAAATTCACAAAACTTTCTACTGCAGGAGAAGCTGCAGTAGCTGCATCATATTCTAGTCCTGTTTTAAACTTGTCAATTACTTGACTTTCCAGTATGTTATTTAAAGACTTGGATGAATTTTGAAACTTCTCTAATATTTGTTTTAACTGATCTCTATCTTTTTTTGCTTTTTTCAAATTTATTTTATATTCATTTAAGGCATTATCTCTTAGTCTAACTTTAAGTTTTAAAACATTTATGCTCTCTTCAAACACAGCCTCATTTTTTTTATAGTGAGCTAGTCTAGCTTCTATTGATTCTAAACCTGCTTTATAAGATTCTAAATTAAATTGAGACTTTTTGTAATCAAAAGACAAACTATCATATTGTTCTTTAAGAGTAGCATAAGCTTTTACACATGTTTTAGAACAAGAATCTACCTCAGAATCTGAACTAGAAGAACTTCCTGAAGATATAAATGCCATCAATGCATGGTTTGTAGGTTGCTCTTCTTCAGCTTGGTAGCTCTAATCATATCCTCCAATTCCATCTTGAGCTATCAATGCAATCTGAGTATGAGTCTCCACTGTAATAGTTCTTGTATTATTCTCTCTTCCTTTGTTCTCCTGATTTCTTGGAAACCTCCATTCTCTTGCAAAGTGTCCATGTTTATGACAATTGTAACATTCTACTTTTGACTTGTTAAAACCAACTCTTTGACCATTTATGTCCAGCTTTTTCCTTGTTCTCTTGATAAACCTTCTTGCTCTGATTGTTAGCATGGCCATCTCCCATTGAAGATCTATTTCTTCTAAATCATCAGGATGAAGTTGTTCCAGATCTTCTTGAGAAAGTTGAGGAGAGTTGGGTTGACTTGCAAGGAAAGCACAAATCACAGCATCACAAAGATTATCTAGAGATGTAGAGTTAACACCATTACCTTGAGTATGAGTAGTACAAACTCCATGAGCAGTATTATCTGCTTTGTTAGTGATGTTGGTGTTGTTAGTGTTGTTGGAGACAAAGGCCACATTCTGTGAATTTTGACTTGTGCTTGATGAACCTGTAAGTTCAGGTTCATATATCTTCAAGTTATTATACAAGTCATCCAAGCTGATAGTTTTAATTTCCACATTGTTCCTCCAAATTAAAGCATGAGTCTTCTATTCAGATGGAAGACTTCTCAAGAGCTTTAGGTTCATATCTTCCTGGTTAATCACTTCTCTTTGGATCTCCAACTGTCTGATAAGTTTTTGTAACCTATCAAAGGTTTGATCCATTCTTTCTGAACTTAATGCAACAAAGTTCTATTATTATTGTTTGAGAAGTGTCCTCTAAACCTTCTTTGACTCCTTGTTCCCTCTATATCTTTTCTTTATAGCCTCTATTAGTAACTTTGCATCTTGATATGAGTGGAACTTCAGTTGATCTTTGTTTGGAAGTACCATTAACAGGGTTGCTCTTGCTTTCATTTCATTTCTTTTATCCTATTTTTCTTCAGCAGTGGTGGGTTCATACTCCTGTTTAACAGTTCTAATAGTTCTCCTCAGCACTTTGTTCCCATTCTTGATTACTTCCCATAGGGAGTAATCAGTCATAAGAAAATATTATTCTATCCTCATTAGCCAGAGATCATAGTCTCCTGGGTTGAGGATAGGTAGTCTTGCAGTCAGATTGTTAGTGGTAGTTCATGCCTCCATCTTATCACTGAAAAAATAGATCTTGGATGAATTGGTTGATTCTTCTTATTCAAAGCTTCATAACATGCTCTGATACCACTTGTTGATCCCAATGAATAGATCTTTAACTCCTTAGCTTGTAAGGATTAGTACCCTTGGATAAATCCAAAAATACTAAGAATGAAACTTTGATTTGAATGATATAAACTATGCGGAAACTAGTTTATATCACTAAGAAGTATTCTCAATGAAACAGTAAAGTATGTTTTGACACAAAGATATAATCAACACAACAAGCTTCAATATATATTAATACGATCACTCTGACTTAGTGATAGGGTTTACAACCTTGAAGCTATGAACTCTATAGAAAACTAAGATGGAAAACTTATACCCTAGGATCCCCTTTTATACACCAAGGAGTCCTACAAGGTTTACAATACATTCCTAACTTATCATGATCTTTTCTATAAATAAACGTAATCTCTTAATCAAATAAGTTATACATATCTTTTACAAAAATAACTTAATACTTATCTTCGTAAGCATTCTTGTTTTCCAATCAATCTTTATCTCTTTAATCCGTCTTTATCCTCTTGACAGCTGTAAGTCTTCTAGCAGTTGTAATTCAGCAGCAGTTGTATCTTTATAACCAGCAGCACAAACTGAGCATAAGCAGTAGTAAGTACTAGCAGTACTAACTTTACGCTAACAGTTGTAACTTTACTCTAGCAGTACTAAGTTAGACTAACAGTACTAAGTTACACTAGCAGTAGTAACTTTTGTACTAACAATACTAACCACTTAGCATACTTTTAGTCTTCAACTCTGAGCAGTCTTAACTTCTACTAACAGTACTAAATAATACTAACGGTAGTGACTAGCAGTGGTAACTGTATACTACCAGTACTAACTACCTAGTATAATTTCCATTATGTACCTGAGCAGTAGTAAGAATCCTTGAAGTCTTTTAAGTCCTAAGAGATGCATTGTGGGCATTTAGGACAGCCTACAAAACACCGACAGGGTGCACACCTTTTAGTTTAGTTTATGGGAAAGCTTGCAATTTACCCGTAGAAATCGAGCATAAGGCACATTGGGCATTAAAATAATGTAATATGGATTTGATGCTTGCTAGCGGAAGTTGTCTTATGCAGCTTAATGAGTTAGCCGAATTAAGAGATGGTGCTTATGAGAATACTAGAATTTACAAAGAACGGACCAAGAAATGGCATGATTCTAGACTTCATGGTGATAAAGATTTTAAGGTAGGAGATCAAGTGCTACTTTATAATTCTCATCTGAAGATGTACCCTGGAAAACTTAAGTCGAAATGGAGTGGTCCAAACATTGTTAAAACGGTGTATCCGGGGATACACGGGGCTATAGAAATTACAGATAAGGATGGGTTTAGCTTCAAGTCAATGGAAAACGATTAAAGAAATATTACGAAGATAACATTGACAAAGAGGATTATGAAGTTATAGAATTCGAGAATGGTAAAACATGAGGTTGAAGGGATTCTAACTTAAAGACTCTCACAAAAACAAAAGTGCTTGCCGGGAGACAACCCAGAATTTATCTTTCTGTTGCACGAGTTTGTCTTCCCAGCACTCTATACGGCGTATCGAACCCCTCTGGATACGGCGTATAGACGTGTCTGGACGTTATCAGTTTTAAAAACTAAATATTTAATTTCTAGTATTTAATTGTTTTTACAGGAACAATACGGCGTATCCTGAGGTTTGGGATAGTGCGTATTGATCCCTGTACAGTCGTGTGTTTAATTGTTTTCTTATACCATTGTAGCGAGATAGAAATTTCACTTGTCTTCTAATCTTCTATGTAGGACCTTGCTGAAACGATGATATGGTATATTTTGAAAAAGACATATGTTGAACTTATCCGGGCATGCTGAATCCCTAGTCAACACACCTTTTTGCTCAAGGACTCATCTTGGAAACTTATCACAAGCGAAACATCAGGGAGTTTTCCGTTCTAATTATATTTCCCTTATTATTTAATTGTTTTATCTATACAACGAGGACAATGTATAATTTAAGTAGGGGGTGGAGAATTAGAACGTATTTGTCTTCTTTTTTACAAAATAACATGCTACGAGCTTAAAAGTGCTTAAAAATAGGCCAAATTTTAAAAAAATTAGCATGACTTTTGTAAAAATCACCAGTTACATTACCTAGCGTACTATAACCCTTGATACATATTGTGAGAATTAAGCCTATTCCATTTCTAACTATTTTACTAAAAATTTCACAAAATTATGAGTGTGCCGATGATGTAGTGGACTTTAGAACTTGGCCTGGTATATCACTCGAGACCGCAATGATTAGTACTATGGATTTAGATGGAGGAACATGCTCAACTGATAAATTTCTAGGATTAAACCAAATAGCCTACATGTCGTAAAATTAACTAACTACCCTGGTTCGTTAAATCTCGTGTAACCCTTGATTACTCTCATTTTTAGAGTAAAATCCTGTAGAACAACCTGTTGAGCCATTCCTTTCTTTTTCTACACCATATTATATGTTTCATTACACCTTTGCACCTTAGCTTACCGTGTATATTAAGCCTATTTTAATCAATGTTGCTAGTTGCTTTCGTGTAAAGTTTTGTATTTCCTGTGTCAAAGTGAAATTTTTCTATCTCTGTAATGGTCGGGAAATTGCACAATGCAATGGGAAAATATGTAGCTCGTAAGTTTTGCTACTTTCGCGATTATGAATCATGTCCGAAGAAGAAGTGTTTCAAGGAAAAGATTTTCCGGACAAATTATGATAGTGAAGACGGTAGAATTAAACCGAGATTTATGATATATTGCAAAAAAAAGAAGAAAAATAGTTGGTTCAAAAGAAGTTTATACCGAAGGAATCACTTGGAAGGATCAATTATTCGTTGATACAAAAATCAACGATGTAAAGTCTTATAAAAAATGGCTGATATCACCACTTATTATACAAAAGTATGTAAAGAGCGAGATGTAAGGGAAGTTGACCATTATGGAAATGCCAACTTAGGTTGTCTTTGTCATTTTAGTGATCGAGGCGTCTGTCTATATGTTTGAGTTTTTGTCATGGAACGGTCGGGGGAAAGTTACTAGCAACCGTACCTTATTTGTTGGCTTAATCTATTTGTTTCGTAAATTTTGTTTAACACCCATTTTACTTCCCTTTCCTAGCAACTAACCTTAGTGTCTACTCGAACGAGGACTTGTTCGAGCATGCATGTTTATTCCGTCGTTACGGCCATGTATGCATGTCTCAGCTGCCTTGTTGGATGACGACTTTCGTGAAAGTTAGAAGCTCCCTACCCTATATCATTCTTCATTCTAACCGCTGGTTAAACATGAACAGGGATGTGATCGAGCTGTATATGTCTATTTCGTCGTTACGGCCATGTATGTACGATACAGCTGCCTTGTTGGTGTGGTACTTATGCTGAAAGATTGTTGAATGATCAACCCTAAGCCTTCTTAACCCAATTTATCTTTTGACTTGTTTCTCCTTAGCTTTAGCGGTGGAGATGTATATCCTTACCAAGCCTATGATACCAAACTAATCACGACCAAGTAGGATTTCGTGAGGAGCTTGGTTATGTACAGGTGATTAGGACAAAACAATGCTTAAACGGAAAATCCTCAACTTCGGTTGGGAAACATTTTCATAAACTGAAACTTTTTCTAAAGTCTACTTGAGGACAAGTAGGATTCAAGTGGGGGGATATTTGATGACATCAAATAACGTCACTTTATTATATCATTTATCCTATCTGTTTTGCCCACTTTTATATAATTATTTCATTATTTGGTACTTAATTGCTTTAAAGTTGATAAATACAGTAATTCAGGAGTGTTTTGTGAAGACAAGCTAAAAGGCGCATAATTTGGAGCTAAAATAAAGATATTTGAAGAATGATAATTTCTAACCAATACGTCGTATCCAACAAAAGAGATACGGCGTATCCGCGCCAAGACTTCACAAGAAAGCGCGTTTGACCAATTCCCAATACAACATATCAATTTGCTTCCATACGCCGCATCCAGCAGGATAAGTATTCAAAGATACAGTAATAAATGTAAATTGGGAATGAAATAACTGATTGATTGAGAACGTAGCGCGCACTCCAAGGAATCCAACCCTATATGTCGTATCATTCAAGAAGCATACGCCGTATCTAAAGACTTTGAAGAACTCAAGACCATTTCCTGACTTTGAAGAATACGACGTATATACGGGAATATGATACTTTGGTCAAAAATCAAGAAAAAAACATATTTTCAGCGGATATGGTGTATCCAAAAAGTGGATATGGCGTATCCAAACCTGCTCAAGAAAGTTCTGGAATATTTTATTCGTGGAGCCTACGCCAACCAATCTCGATACGCCATACTGAGTTCCAATACGCTGTATCGACCAATTTTCAGAGTCTATAAATACCAAAGCCTAAATACGATTTAGGGTATGCTTTTAGCCACCATGTTTGATTTCTAGAAGATTTTTAAAGCCAAGAAGATCCTAAAAAGTGGCCCGATCAATGGGAAAACTCTTGTAATCTCTACACTCCACTATACGCGTTCGGTTAGCATTATGTTTAATCGTTAATCTATGATTTCGTGTATTGTTACAATGACTATCGGCTAATACCTTTAGGTATTGGCCATGTTTATGATAATATAATGTTTTGATTTGTCTTTATATCGATTGTTCCTTATTCATTGTATGTTGATTATGTTTATCACTTCATACCCGTTTATGTGCTTAATTATGTGTTTTCCTATCATTTAACTGGGTCTAGTCCTACATATTTAATGCGCTGCAACTTCGGTGTTGTTTGGGCGTAGGCTAAGAGTCCGAGATGGAAACATATAACGCTTATTCATATAACTAGAATAATAGGATCACCAATAGAAAGCCCTGTTTCGATCTATGGTTAAGTGGATAGGTAGACTAAGCCGGTGACTTAGAATTACACATAACGTCCTGTTTCCATAGGTAGTTAAGTGGGTGTGGACTACTAGTATATGAATTTTCATTAAACAGTAAGTTGGTAAAGCCTCCATGAGCTAGGACTCAATATAACCACCAATATAATTTCCTAGATAGATTATAATCAACAGTGTGAGCTTTATGCGGGTTTAGGTTAATTGTGACAGGATTAACTAGCAACCTAACTTTGGAATGATATACCAGCAACGAATTAATACAATCATTGCACGAATAGACAATCAAGGCATATTATTAGATTAAACTGGCTAATACGTTTTCCTCATATTTGTCTGCTTCCCAATCTTTTGTTAATCTCTTGTGTGCGTTATTTGTTATCACCTTAGGATAATTAGAACTAAACTCGTGTCAGTCTCTCAGGCTGAAAACCCCCATTTGCGTTAGTTTAAGTTTAATTAGAATAATTAAGTTAAATTAGTATTAAAACTAAATAAATAAAATACCAGTAGAATTAAGAGTTAACTTTCACTCTTAGTGATCGACACCCTACTTACCAACGAAGTTACATCTTGACCGGGTACACTACCCATTAAAGTGTTGTTTTTAGGTATAGTCGATATAAAATAAATAGTAAAACTTAATAACAAAAATAACACCTACACGATGACACATTAATGCCATTAAAGACCCGCGGTTAATTGGTGATTATTACAAGTTTTATCCTGTTGTTGTACATTCACATATTCCACAACATTAAATTCGTACATGAGTCGTTAATTGTAGGGAAACAAGCAGGATTACCCGCGCGTTGCTGCGGGACGTTAATTTTTCGCGCGTTGTTGCGGGCCATTGTTATTATTATTATATTTTTTTTAATTTTGTGCGGGTTTATTTTTTCGGTCTCATGTTTAATAGTTTGTTTTTTTCTTATATGACCTTATGTGTTGGGCCTCATGTTTAATAGTTTGTTTTTTTTATATGGGCTTATGTGTTGGGCCTCATGTTTAAAGCTTTGTTTTTTTTGTTATATGGGGTTTTTTTAAATGACACTGTTTAATGCAATCTAAATTTGTACGTTTGTGACTATGTCAATTATTTTAAAGTTGAATCGATACTTTTGTAATATTTTTGCCCCCAATTTTGTGCCAAAAATTAAAAAATAATAATAATAATAATAATAATAATTGGGTCGGCCCAAAGTGGGAGCCCAAGTCCAATGTGAAAGCCCAGTACTGTAGAAACACTGTAGCTTCTACTGTACAATGATAAATGTATGTATTATAATTAGCGATGCAAGAAGACAATAGACGTGGAAGATTTACCATTGATTCCTTCATACACATATCGTACATATAACCAATGACTTCCACGTAAATTTATTGCAAATTAAATTTACTCTTAGTCATCCACGGTATCAATTACACAACATTGGGAGACCAGAACCAAACGTGAGAGCTTCACACTGTAGCTTTTATGACAATGGGTAAATGGATGTATTATTTAATTATGGTTGCAAGGAAGACTATAGCGGTTTTTAACAATGGAATATGGAAGATTTACCATTGGATTATTCATCCCTCCTCCGCATATCGTACATATAACCAATGACTTCCACGTAAATTTATTGCAAATTAAATTTACTCTTAGTCATCCACGGTATCAATTACACAACAATGTTTATAGTCTAATACGTGGCCAATTGAATCTCGAATTCCTTTAAAGAACCTATTAATGCTACTAGACACATAAACCCAATTATACCATGTTAATTGTATCACATAAGTGTCATATGATTTATACTTCATGCATATCATGATATTCTCAAAAGATGATTAGAATTGTGTACCATAAGTGTGATCTATGCATGTCACAAAAACCTCCATATTAAACATCGAAGTTGCTTATTTCCGGATTTTAGTATCATATCCCAACATAACAAATTTCCCACACTTTTTATGCCATCTTTCAAGATCGTATTCTCATAACCTCTAGAATTTTGGATGTCTCGTCATATTCTAGTGGTTAGAGGCCATTCTACCAATTAGTATCCATTATAATTCGTTGATTCGAGTCACCGCCATTTTGGGTTTAAGCCATTATATCGTCTTCACGCGCGCACACAGACTCTCAGCTCTCTCTCCTCACACTCGCATCATTCCTCGACCACACACCTCACCCGATGTATTAAAACTAATATGGTATTTCAAGTTAGTGTCTATCTAACTTTTTTAAATTCTAATATCGTATTTCAAGAATAGTGTCTATCTAACTTTTCTAAATTTAGATGATGCCCGTAACATATTCCAACATCTCTTACAAGATCCTCCAACCATGATTATCACAAAGAAAATATTGTATTCGTTTGTTGGTGTTCGGGTCTTGATACTTGGATAATTCTTAAATCGTGTATAGTTTACTTTTCGAATACAATATCTCGACCATATTTGGTGCCTTGGGTTACACGAAACTTGTATATGGGATAAGACAAGAATACACTCAAATTCTAAACACAAGAATGGGAGCAAAAACATAGAGAAGATTGTATCGGTTGGAATAAATTACATGTTTCGTCCTTGTGGTTTAGCCAAAATTACATGTTTCGTCCCTATTCGATTTATATTACATAGATAATCCTTAATTTTCAAACTAATTGCATCGATGGTCCTTATTTTTTAAAATAGGGACCACTTGTGTAATAAATTTGTTTGAAATATGTTACACGAATAGTCCATATTTTATAGAATAGGGACTATCAATGAAACATGTTTGATAAAATAGGGATTACCTTCGTAAGTAAAATCGAATAGGGATGAAACATGTGATTTTGGGTAAACCACAGGGACGAAACCTGTAATTTATCCTATGGGTTGTTATGATTCTTCAGCTTCTAATGAAAGACCAAAATGAATGTTTATATATAATAAACAAAGTGACTTTTGGTGAAAAGGCACACATTTTCATGAATGGTCACACACTTTTATAGAAAGTTACAACCTTTCATGTGTGTGAAATTAGTGACAATTCTGGAAAGTCCCATTAGCGACACTTATATTGTCACTATTTGAATAGTTACAATATCGAACTATTGAAACACTCTAGTGACACATAATTTGTTACTACAACTTTTTACATTCATTATATCCGAAATCAAGTTAATAGTTTATACGAGTGTGCACTCCACACCTTCAAACTCGTATTAGAACTTAACTTGAAATATCAATGATCTCGGGTAATCACCATTACACAAAATGTTTGATGACACTAAAATCTCCAACACTATCATGATATTCTTCTATTTCCACATACTTTCTTTAGCAGCTAAAAGTTCTGCTGGACAAGGTTGTAACCTTTCCTTTGACTCATTTCTTGACCTTAAGAGGCTTGGTGTGAGCACACATTTGTGGATCAAACCAATCAATAAATATGCAAGACGAACCCTAAACATACAAATGACAACTCAATATAGTAAACCAACAACCACCATTGTTAATGTTGACTTTGTAATCAACACTAACACATATATAATCTTAAACTAAAATTACATGTTGAGGACAAGAAAAAAAACGATGTCATGGGTTGTTCTAGTCGTAGGCAAAAAAACCAAAACCGAAACCGAACAAAAAAACCAAAACCGATAACACTAGTTTTTGACCAAAATCGGTTCGGTTTGGCAAAAAACTGGCGGTTCTCGACCGGTTGGGGAGTATAGCCATTACCACCGGTTCGGGTCGGTTTTTACATAACCCGGTTGGAGAAACCGGTTTCTAAAACCCGGTTGGAACCCGTTTTTTTCGTTAGGCATTAACACCCTACTGTCTTTTGCTCCTTTTCATGCCTGCACCATTTTTGCCCGTTGGAGGCTATCTTTGCCCGTTTGTTTGGCATTTAATCACCAATTTTCACCTCCAAACTTTAGTATAAATACATATGTTGGGTTAGGATTACTTACAACAATCAAAAACTCTTAAAAAACACTGTTGAACATAATCAAAAATTCAAAACGCTCACTAATGGCAACTCAATCATCTTCAACTACCACCGGTATTGGTTCTTCTAATGCACCAATGATTATTGAAGTTTTAGAAACAAAACAAAACCCAAAAATTTAGTGTAATTTCAACCTCGTGAGGTTGTCGGATGGGTCACTAAAGGCTCATTGTAAATATTGCGGTCATTTTCTAAAACAAGAATCCAACTCGACATTGAAAGGTCATACTGTTGGGTTCAGTTCCTGAGCCCTTTAGTCTTTCAGTATATTTAAACATAAAATCCCCTAAGTATTTATCAAGCTGAAGTCTTTCACCTTGAGTCACTGAAGCTTCTTCAGCGTCAGCTCTTCAAGTCCTTAGAAGATTGGGAAGTATCTTCACTTCAGTGTATGCAGTGGTACAGAAATTGAAGGACTCTTGGAAAGAGTGTAGAATACAAGTAATTTTTGATATATGAACCAAGAACTAGAGAGAGAAAGTGGGAGGAAGGATGTATTTCTAGTGAGAGAAAGTAGAGAACATAAAATGCATTAAGTGAAATGAAACATACAACCAACCAACCACCTCTCCAAGGCATGGAGAGGTGTATTTATACTTACAAGGGACGTGGGCTTGGGCTTGCATGGATTAATCCATGGGCCTTTGCTAACTAACTATGTAAGTTTCCAAAAATTACTTAACGAGCTAACGACCGTTATCTATGAAAGCGACCGACACTTTCCTAAGAATTTTGTATTCCTAACAATCTCCCCCTAAGGGAGGTCGCTCCATTTTACAAAAACTTAAACCTAGCATACAATGCTTTATCTTTAGTCTTGAGCTCGTTTAACTTCAATCATTAACTTGTGATTTGATGTAGTAACCATAGACTTTAGGTCTTGAGCTTGTTCCTTAGCTTGTCTTAAATGCGATCTTGAACACCTTGAGATCATCAACCAAGCATAATCTCGTCTCGCCATCTTGTTAACTTTGCCACCTTGTGAACTTGTGACTTCTGGACCGACATGCTCATACCTTTCTTGATTTGTTGACTTGAAAAGCTTTAATGTAGCCTCTTTCTTGAAATTCTTTAACTATAATACTTTGTCACTTTGTGAAAGACGTTCGGTATCAGAGTGACAGAAACTTCTTTGAAATTCGTTGACTTTAATACTTTGTCACTTCAAGAAAGGCGTACGGTATCAGAGTAGCGGAAGTCTTGAAACATGTACTTGAGCTTTCATGATGTCTTTATGTTTGTTGGTCGGGTATGAGCATGTGGCTATGAATCATGACTCATCGAGAATCAGCTGCGCCAATCGTCAGGAGTACCTGCAGGTTTAGGTTAGTGATAATCAACAGATATGGACGAAAGTGTCTTTGTCACTTCGTCGAATACGGTTGCAATAACCACGGTTCCCCATTGATCAGTATAAATACTGCTTGTGATCAGGTATAATTCTGAAGAATCTCCTTGACAGGGTTTCGCAGCTGCACTAGTCGTTCTCATTACCGGAGCGTCTCAAAGCAGACAACACGGTATGAGTAAACCACTAAGACGAAGTCTCACCGATTGAATAGAAAAATTGATTTGAAAATCAATCGACGTGTCACTTGCTAAAGTGGTTTTGTGACACATCGAGAGTGTTAATCATTTCAAAATTCATTATCAATCGTCAATTCATAACCTGGAACAAGTTTGATTCTTATGGAATCGCACCATCGTTTCTTTCCAGTTGTCACAAGTTTGATTCGTATAGAATCGCACAAGTCACCTACCATGAGCTTGTTTGATGTTGGCTCAAGCAGGATTTCCATCTTCATTGTGAATGATATCACTCGGATGTTCTGGCAAAATCACAAGGATAATGCGTAGGACCCTTTATATATTTCTTGTTATTCACATTGTGTGAGATAGCAAGCATAATTTGACAAGTGTCCTAATGAGATTTATGGATGATCTCTTTTGGCTCTAGACTCAATAGTGCATTTTTGTTTTAGTGATCGGAGGCTGGAGCAGACTGCCACCTTTTCAATATCAACTAACTCGGAGTGAGAAAGTCGATAGAAATGCGTGTAATCTCTGTGAGAAATGAAACAAGAGTCTGTTGAGAGACCTTGAGTGGCAAGGGAGGGTTGTGCTTAGCGTCACTGGGTCCATGACTGTCTTCAATGTCAGACAACACCTTAGTGTTTTCGACAGTTTATGTGGTGACCCGGTTTCTGCCTAAGTGTATGAAGGGCTTCTTTCTTTACACCCTTTATCCTTACATTTCTTTTTCATTCTTCAACTCCTTCAATGCTTACCGAGACTTCATGACTAACACCTTGTTGGGTTTGTTCCAGTGTTAGCTCCATCTCAGTCGGCATTATTCCCGATTCTCACTTTTTCTCCTTTTGTATCATACCTAAGGACTTCTACACTAACTAGTGGATATCCCTGGGTAGATCCCTTCGGTTCTGGCTGGATCATGGGATTTGAATACCTATGCCTAACCGCCTTATAACTCCATAAATTTAAGTACATGGTCGGTCTTTTGGGTATTTCATAACAATCCTTCCAAAATCATTGAAAAGTTCAATCAAAGTGTTTGATGTAAATATCAAAAGATTTACACTTTGAGAGTTTTTCATTATCACTAAAAGCTCTCCCTTAACATGTGCATCGTAATCGTAGTACATGCTAAGTGTGGAGTGCATTGAGTCTATTTTATATGATCACATCTTTCAATATAATATTAGATTCAGTTTAATCACATTTTCTCCCCTTATCCAAAATGTTAATCCCTTGATATTTTGGATATCAATTGATTAAACGTTCGGGGACAAAATGTTACATAATATCTAACAGGAACATTTTAATGCTCCCCTTCAATTTTTGAGGGTATATAAGACAGTGTTGAGTACAATAATTTGGAATTTTTTAAATTTACTTAGAAATTCTTGAAAACTTTTATACTTAAGCACTACTTATTATCACCATAAAGTCTACACTATATATATACAAATGTCACAAGTTATTTATTACGTACAAGGATTGACCTGTTATGATGAGGACATCATATGATAGATCATATGGTCCTTTGCAGCAGCCAAAAGTCATCCCTTTACGGTCTCCCACCAACAAATCTTTCTAAACTTCTCATTATTCTCCTCGACTTGAGCTGTTTGTCGATCGCTTAGATCATAGCTTTTGCTCGTTCCCTATCACTCTGTCTCCATATTGTCTGTGGTAGATATTCCATCCTAATCCTTTCAGATGATCATTAAGAGTAGTCTGAACATCATCGAGTGTACCGTCACTAAACTTGTGGAGTTCATCAATACGCATCAACTTTTTCTTCTTGTCTTTGTTCTGATAGATGAAGCCTCTGGGATTAGAATATGCTGTATATGTATCCCTGCATTTGAGATCAGATCTGTATGTATCCGGCTTTGTAATGTTGAGCTTCTTTTGGTAACTCTCGACACCTAACTGAAGATCTTCAACACGCCTTTTGATGACAATACTTCTAGTAAACATCCTCAGAGAGACACCAAAAGCAAGACGATCTTCAACATTGAGATTTGTCAGCTTGCCTTGAGCAAGAAGGATCAACATATCTTCGATGTCTTGAAGGCGAAGCCTCTTGAAGTCTCATTCCTTGAATATATATAGCTTGTCATCATCTCTATGAACGGTGATCCAATCCAAATGTTTGTAGCCATGCCATTCGACAATCTGAAGTTTTGTGATAGCAATGATTCTACATTTGTAGTAGACATCACGAGCAGATTCCCTATTAGCAGCAAATACATAGAATTGTTGACGTTTGCGTCCACAATGAGAAATTCCCCAGAGTGCGTGTTTGTCGTAGTTGGCCAACACTTCACTCCACATTGTGTTAGGGACCAAATATTCAATCCATTTTATATGACCATAATCTACAGCCTTGGTCTTTGTAACGGAAGTTGCATATGTTCGGCTTGAGACACCACCAGATAGATACACAAGGTCTTTGTTGATAAAGTGATCAAACGGTATAACTTGACGACCGCGAGAGTTAGGTATCAATGGTAGTGGCTTTCGCAGATCATGAGGATATTGCTGTCCTTCAGGGTTGTTCCAATCCAGTTGATTCGTGGTTGCCTTGTAGACTTCTTCAAAGAAATATTCTAGCTTGACCAAACTCTTACATGTATGTTGGACCGGCTAGTAATTCAGGTGTTAGAGTATCAACTTTGAGTCGATTCATCATAAATGCTGAGAAGTCCAAAGGAGTATCTATTAGCTCATTAAATGATTCACGAGGACCTTCTTCCCGAACCAGATTGCTTAACCAAGATTGAACTGGTCCATGATCAGTAGGTAAAGTCTTATTCCAATCCTGATCGGGAGCTGGAAGTCTAGTGGGTTTCTAAAACCAATCAGAAGGCTGAGGGGTCTCATCGACTGGTTGATCTTCAGTAGCTCCAGTTTCGAACTCCTGATGTGTAGGTTCTTCCAAATCCTTGGCGGTGTGTATTGGCTCCTCTGCATGAGCAGACTCGCCAATAGACTTACAAAGAGATTTGGACCCTTCAGTTGACTTGCCAGTTGATTTGGATGTCTTTTCCTTTGGTGTACTGGTTAACTCAGGTTCTTTTCCAGCTCTTCTTTTCTTGGACCCCCGGTTTGATCCAGAGGAGGGTTCTTCATCTTTATCCTCATCATCTCTTCGTCTTTTAAACGAGACAGTATCACCATAAGTGTCAAGAATGAGCTTGTCACTTTCGTAAGCTTCAACCAATGCCTTATAGAGATTCTTTTGTTCATTAGATCTGTGGATTGACTTATTGCTCTCCATCTTTTCAATGAGAATCTTCTTCAGCTCTAATTCAGATAGGTTGGCAGCTATAGCAAGAGAAGTCTTAGATTCAGTGGTTGAACGAGTCATAACCTCAGCTTCGAGTTGTTCGTTTACTGTCTGCTCAATTTTTGGCAAAATCTTAGAGACTTGTGCCTTAACTTGTTCTTTGACTTGGTTCTTGATTATTTTCTTTATGTTGTCATCAAGTTTATTGAGAAAGTCTTCGTTTTCGGCTTGAGCTTCATCTCTGACTCTGTCAGATTGCACTTGAACAACTGTTTTGACGGCTTCATTCATCTTGTTTGCAAGGTACGCATCAACAATGCCGAGAATAGAAGAAACTGCTTCAGCAAATTGGTTCGTTTGCTTGAACTCAGAGAAGTCGGTTTCCAAAGTTTTAAGTCTATGGTCAAACCCAAATAAAGAGCCAAAGTTGGGAAGATCTTGCAGGGAGGTGCTTGGAACAGTTGTTTGTGTGGGAACTGGTGTTTGTTGCATATGTGTGATGAGAGGAGTGGGTGGTGGAGGAAGAGTTGTTGCAGACACAAGAGGTGGCTCAGCAATAGTGGTGACCGAAACATCTACAAGTGAAGTTGCCTCAGTGTTAAGAGTAAATATTGAGTCAATACCTGTATCTGGTCTGGGGTTGAGCATGTTAGAAACGAAGCCAGATGATACAAAAGAACTCTGTTGTTGATCTTTAGGATTGACTGGAGTAATGATCACATGAGTGTCTTCTAATACTTGAGTAGTTTAAACATTAGTCTGTTGAGCATCTGTCATTTCAACATCTCGTCCTTCTAGATTGACGTTCACGTCCCTGTATAATTCATTCTCTTCGCCCTCTGCATTTGTTGCTTCTTCATCCATCTCTTCTCCCGCAACATTCGCACCTTGAATTTCATCATCATTGTCATCATCATCTGTTGATTCAACATGAGAAGGTGTTTGAACCCTAGGATCAAAGCTATCTTCTTTATTTACTTCTTCTTGCCTTGCTTCATCATCATGAGTTGTAAACTTGGGATGAACAAAGTCTTCATCATCATTGTCAGATTCAGTTTGTTCATCATCATCATCATGACCATCATCATCTTTGTCTTTGCCTACATTTACTTCATCATCATCATCTTCTTCACCACTAAACTTCCAAGATAGTTGCTCGTCATCAGATCCCTATTCAGGTACATCAGGAACCCCTGGTGTAACACCAGTTCCTTCATGTGCACCAAAACCGCTAGCGTGTGAGCTGTGGGTTTGAATTAAGCTTCGTTTGGTGGCCAGCTTCAATTGTTCAGCCTCAGTCAATGCTACTTCTGATAGAGTTTCCAATCCAAGAGCAGATTGCTTTTTCTTTCTAGATTTTGCAACCTTAGCCGTTGCTTTGACTCTTTTACCGGGGGAAGGCTTGGGTGCTTGTTCAGTCTTTGACCTGGAAGATCGACATACATATTTAGGTTTTGGTTGCACCTTTCCAGTAGCAAGGTCATGGTAAGTCTTGTATGCTTCTGACTCTTTCATTGCTTGATTGGTTAGATATTCTGGAAGAACGGCACCATATCTTTGAACAACTTTATGCTGAGGGATGAATCTCATAGTTGTAAGAATAGGATCATCATTAGCCATGTGCTAGTCTACCTTGTTTCTTCTTGGAATGGATTGATCTTGTGACATGAAGTGATTGATGATAACTTTGGTAAAGCTTGGGTAAAACATATATTTGTTCTTCCATGACTCCTTGTTTTCTATCTGATAAATTAGGTCCTCCCATAGATGGTAGACATAGTCAACATTCTTCTGGTGATACAATCCCCAAAGTATCTGAGCCCTAGAAAGACGAAGTGTGTCAATTCCGGTTACTTTACCACTAAGACACTTGTTGATGATGGCTCCAAATGTTCTCCAAGGTTAAGTTAACGTATCAACTTTGACATCAGAGAGTAATTTAATGTTGCCCGGGTGGCCAAGTTCTCTTATGAAATTTAGTATTTCCCCTTCAAAGGGAGGATCTACAAACTTCTGTCCAGGAAGTTTTAGACACATCTGAAGCATATTTCTAAAAGTTTCCATATCAAAGGAATAGCTCTTCTTATTCATCTTGAATCTGATGTGATGCTTTTGATAGGTAACTGTAGCCCAGAATTCCAGCATGTAGACGGCAGGGACACTTGCTGTGATCAAGAAGGCTGGATAAAAAGGAGTGAGAGAGAGAACATCCAAAGCAACTTGAAAGGTGGGTTCCTTGGGCTTGAATGTGGTGCTCAATCTGTAGTTGCAACTGCCAATCGTAAGACGTTGTTCCCTTGGAACAAGAGTATCGTCCAGTGCTTGTTGTTGTTCTTTTGTGATACTCATGATTCTGCTAAGAAAGAGCCGATACAGTTTATATACAAACAAGTTTATATAGACACACTATATATAAAGACCCCTCTTTAAGTTTTGATACTTAAGGCATGTAACACATTTAGAGAGCTAATCATGAAAGAGTGAGCTTATATTGGCTTAGTTAAGTTAATCCAATTTTGACTTGATTAGATTCCCAAGATAATCAATTTTAAATCTGTTGTATAGCACAAGTTTTAAGTCACCTTTTGGTTAGAATCTAAGTTGTTGGGATTCTAAAGCTTCTACAAGTTAATAATGTTGGCTCAAGATTAATACTGCTAATGAAGACTTAATGCTGTTAATGAAAATTAAAGAAATAAGTCTAAGTCTTTAGTACTGCTAGCTTTATAGTTAGTACTGCCAGTAATAGTTAGTACTGTTAGTTAGTATTAGTACTGCTAGTGTATTGTATTAGTACTGCTTATGAGATATGCATGAGATAAATTAGGAATAGATATGCATTATCTCTTAACGCGTTTTATAAGCATATTAGAGTTTTCCTTAGTGTATAAAAGGAACCCTATGACATAGTTAAAGATAGACAATTGAACACAACACAAAGTACATTAGTGTATATAAAACATATAGTTGTTTTGTTATTAGTTCAATATATTAAAGTTGAGAGAATCTTCTGTGTTAATCTTATTGTTCTTCTTGAGTATATATACTAGATCCCGCATAGTTTATATATATATATACATAATCGTCAAGGTTTCAACCTTAGTTGTCTTGGATTTATCTAAGGTGACTAAAAGCTTTAACAAGCTAACAAATGATCTGTTATAAACGGGATCAACAAGTGGTATCAGAGCTTGTGTTCTAAAACCTTTATCAAGAAGTATCAAATCTAGAAGAACTCTCATTCACAACAAAGCGATGGATCTAGTATCTGCACAAAACAATACTATTGCAAAACTCCCACTTCTCAAGCAAGGAGACTATGAGATGTGGCGACTCAGAATAGAGCAATACATTCAACTGCAAGATTATGCTCTTTGGGAGATCATTGAGAATGGCAACATCTTTATACCAGTAGCTCGAACCACTACACATGCTGATGGTACATCCACTTCTACAATACCTGGTCCACTTACTGCAGAGGAGAGAACCCTGAAAAGGAATGATGTAAAGGCTAGTAGTATATGGCTTATGGCCATTCCCAATGAACATCAACTGACTTTCAATTAATACAAGGATGCAAAGACCTTGTTTGAAGCAATACAATCAAGGTTTGGTGGCAATGATGCCACTAAGAAGATTAAGAAGACATTACTAAAGCAAACATATGAAAAATTCAATGCTTCAAGTTCAGAGTCACTTGACTCCATCTTTAACAAGCTACAGAAGATTGTTAGCCAATTGTCTATCTTAGGTGTAAACATCTCTCAAGAAGATTTAAATCTTAAATTCTTGAGATGTCTTCCTGTTGAGTGGAATACACATGTGGTTATATGGAGAAACAAAACAGATCTAGAAACAATGAGCATAGATGACTTGTACAACAATTTTAAGATTGTTGAACAAGAGGTGAAGGGATTTGTATCTTCTAGTTCAACCACAGGATCTCATAATATGGCATTTGTATCAACTCCTGGAAGTAAAAATGAATATACTGCTCATATTCCAGTTAGTACTGCTGGCACTCCTGTTAGTGCTACTAGTACTAGTGATAGTGCTGCTAGTCTAAGTGATGCCATAGTTTATGCATTCCTGGCTAATCAACCAAATAGATCTCAGATTGTTCATGAAGATTTGGAACAAATCCATGATGATCACCTAGAAAAGATGGATTTAAAATGGCAGTTGGCACTGCTAAGCATGAGAGCCAAGAAGTTTTATCAAAGGACTAAAAAGAAAATCACCATCAATGGAGGTGATACAGTAGGGTTTGACAAGACAAAAGTAGAATGTTTTAACTGCCATAAGTTAGGACATTTTGCTAGGGAGTGCAGAAACCCTAGAGGTCAAGATGGTAGGGCTAGGAGTTATGATCAAGGGAGCAGAAATCAAGAGATTACAAGGAGGACTGTGAAGGTGGAAGAAGCCTCTCCAAAGGCTATGTTAGCAATTGATGGAGCTGGATTTGATTAGAGTTTCATGGTTGAAGAGGAAGTCCTTACCAATATGGCATTGATGGCTTTCTCAGATTCAGAGGTACAAAAAGACAAAACTTGTTCTAGCATTTGTATTAAGTCATTTGAAACACTTAAAGCTTAGTATGATAAGTTAAGAATAGACTGTAATAAAACTGAGTTTGATCTGGCCAATTATAAAAGAGCCTTAGCCTTTGTAGAAGAACAACTTGTCTTCTACAAACAAAATGAGGTGACATTTACTGATAAAATAGCTGTACTAAAAAGAGATGCCACCTTCAATGAAACAAAGATTATTATTCTTAAGACTATAATAGAAAAACTTAAGAAAGAAAAAGAGGATAATCTGCTTAAAATTAACAACTGTGAAAATGCCACTAAGAGTTTAGATAAAGTGATAGGAAGTTAATTAATAGATAACAATAAGAAGGGTTTGGGGTACAATGTTGTTCCTCCTCCACTTACGGGCCTATTTGTACCTCCTTCAATTGATTTATCTCACTCTAGCATTGAAAAGTTTAAGGAGCCTGAATTTGTAAGCTATGGTGTTAAGGTAGATAATATTGTGTTTGAGAATTCCTCTGTAGAGACTAAGAAAACATCAGCTGCACCAATTATTGAGGATTAGGTTTCTGACTGTAAAGAGGATGAGATTGTGTTAAAGGTGGTAAAATATGTTAATGTTCAACAAAAACCTAAGCAGGCTAATCAACCTAGGAATGCTAGTCAAATCCCTAGGTACAACAGAGAAAATAAGATTGAACTGGACTCTAAAAGGCTAGGAGTTGGATTTCAATTTTCAAAAAGAGCTCGCTTTGTCTGTAGGAGTTTTAACCATCAAATTAAAGATTGTAATTACCATGATAAAAAGATGGGGCAAAAACCTATTTTGAACAAAGGGAAAAAGGGAACTGGTGAAAGGGAAAGTAAACCAGTTTGGAATGATGCAATGAGGACCAATCTCCAAAATTTCTCTAATAATAGAAGAAATTTCTCTCCTAAAGCAGTTTTAACCAAGTCTGGCAAAGTACCAATTAGTACTGCTAGGCAAAGCTCTCCTAGAGCAGCAGTACCAA
The DNA here is from genome assembly GCA_026074375.1 of Tanacetum coccineum. NCBI lineage: Eukaryota > Viridiplantae > Streptophyta > Magnoliopsida > Asterales > Asteraceae > Tanacetum > Tanacetum coccineum. The sequence goes on from BQNB010002214.1 coordinate 57,908, forward strand.
TTAGTACTGCTAAGCCTGTTAATACTGTTGCACCAAAATCCTTGGTGAATGTTGCAAAATATAGAACAAATGTTTTTCAAAAGAGACATTCACCAACCAGGAGACTTGTTCACCAAGAAACAGCACTCAAAAACAGAAATCTGAAAAACAAAGTTAATACTGTAAAAACAAATTATGTTATACTATTAAGACAAAAAGGGTGACAAGTGTTGTTGGGAAGAAAGGGGTTAATGTTGTTAAGCCCTCAGCATGCTGGGTTTGGAGACCTAAAATAAAAGGGATTGATCATGTCTCCAAAGCCAGTGGATCATACATCTGTAAACGTTTTGACTATGTTGATCCAACAGGCAGACTCAAGTCAGTGATGGCTTGGGTCCCAAAGAGAAACTAATTCTCTTATGTTTCATATGCAGGGTGATCCACAGGTTGCTTTGAAAGATACAGGAATTTTTGATAGTGGATGCTCCCGGCATATGACAGGAAACAAGTCCTTTCTGACAAATTATCAAGAATATGATGGAGGATTTGTTGCTTTTGCAGGCAGTTCTAAAGGAGGTAAAATATCTGGTAAAGGTACCATTAGAACTGGTAATTTAGACTTTGAGGATGTGTACTTTGTAAAAGAACTAAAGTTTAATCTTTTTAGTGTCTCACGGATGTGTGACAAAAATAATAGTGTTCTTTTTACTAAGACTGAATGTCTTATTCTTTCTCTTGATTTTAAGCTACCTGATGAAAATCAAGTAATGCTTAAGATTCCTAGAAAGGATAATATGTATAGTTTTGATCTAAAGAACATTGTTCCCTCAAAAGGTTTGACTTGTTTAATTGCAAAAGCCATAAATAATGAGTCTAAATTATGGCATCGGAGGCTTGGTCATATACACTTTAAAACTTTAAATAAACTTGTGAAAGGAAATCTGGTTAGAGGTTTGCCTTCTAAAATTTTTGAAAATGACCACACTTGTGTTGCTTGTCAAAAAAGAAAGCAATACAAAGCCACTTGTAAGTCCAAGCTTGTGACTTCTATCAGCCAACCTTTTCAAATCTTGCATATGGACCTTTTTGGACCTACATTTGTAAAGAGTCTTATGGGGAAAATATATTGCCTAGTTATCACTGATGACTATAGCAGATTTAGTTGGGTTTTCTTCTTAGCAAAGAAGGATGAAACTAGTGGTATCCTTAGAAATTTCATAATAGGGATAGAAAACCAATTAAATCATAGGGTTAAAATCATCATAAGTGACAATAGGACTGAGTTTAAGAATCAAGATTTGAATCAGTTTTGTAATTCAAAAAGGATTAAAAGGGAATACAGCAATGCTAGAACTCCACAGCAATTTGGAGTTGCTAAAAGAAAGAATAGGACTCTTATTTAGGCAGCCAGAACTATGTTGGCAGATTCATTATTACCTATACCATTTTGGGCTGAAGCAGTTAATACTGCTTGTTATGTACAGAATAGGGTATTAGTGACTAAACCTCATAATAAGACACCTTATGAACTCTTAATAGGTAGACCACCCATTATAAGTTTCATGAGACCTTTTGGCTATCCAGTGTCTATTCTTAACACTCTTGATCACCTAGGAAAATTTGATGGAAAGGCTGATGAAGGAGTTCTAGTTGGTTACTCTATAAGTAGCAAGGCTTTTAGGGTATATAACCACAGAACTAGGAAGGTAGAAGAAAACCTGCATGTAAACTTTCTTGAAAATCAACCAAATATTGCAGAAAATGAACCAAAATGGCTATTTGATATTGATTCTCTAACCAATACTATGAATTATCATCCAATTAGTGCAGGAAATAGAGCTAATGTTAATGCAGGTATAGAGACAAATTCTGATGCAGGACAAGCTGAAAAGGAAAAATTCCCTGATCAAGAATACATCCTATTACCACTGCTGCATACAAGTTCTTATGGTCCTTCTACTTCTAAGGAAGATGTGTCCTCACCAAATGATGATGATGCTAGCAAAAAGGTAGAACAAGAACTAGTAAATGGGTAAGATCACACCTTGAAGGATGCTGTTAATAATATGTTGAATCAAGAAAAGATGGTTATAAAGCATTCTGACAATGGAAGAAGCCAATTTGAAGAAGAGTGTGATGCACAGCTGTGTAAAGGAATGAGAACAAGAACTAGTAGTCCTAATAGTTTTAATACTGTTAGAACTCCACTTAATACTACTAGTGCTTCAAGAACAAGTTATCCTGCTGGGACATCAAGTGAACCACAACTTATGCCTATTGATGGATCATTTTCAATAGATATCAATGATTATCCAGATGATCCACTCATGCCTGAATTGGAGGATACTGCTGAAATTCATAGTACTGGCATTTTTGGCAGTGCTTATGATGATTCTCCAAATACACCTATTGATGATCAAAGTGTGGGTGCAGAGGCTGACTTTAACAACATGGAACCTTCCATAAATGTCAGTCCTATTCCCACAACAAGAATTCATTCCATTCATCCCAAAGATCAGATCATTGGAGATCCAAAATCAGCAGTACAAACAAGAAGAATGGCTAAGAAGAGTGAAGCAGGATTGGTATCCTTCATAAACAAGCAAAGAAGGACAAATCACAAGGATTTTTAGAATTGCTTATTTTCTTGTTTTCTATCTCAAGTGGAACCAAAGAAGGTAAATCAAGCTTTGGATGATGAAAGCTGGGTGGAAGCTATGCAGGAAGAGCTTCTACAGTTCAAGCTACTCAATGTTTGGACTCTGGTAGATTTACCTAAGGGAAAGAAGGCCATTGGTACTAAATGGGTCTTCAGGAATAAGAAAGATCAGAGAGGAATTGTTGTAAGGAACAAAGCCAGATTGGTAGCATAGGGTCATAGACAAGAAGAGGGCATAGACTATGATGAAGTGTTTGCTCCTGTGGTAAGGATTGAAGCAATCAGATTATTCTTAGCCTATGCATCATACATGGACTTCACTGTGTACCAAATGGATGTGAAAAGTGCATTTCTATATGACACTATTAAAGAGGAGGTTTATGTTAACCAACCTCTAGGCTTTGAGGATCCAAAATTTCCCAATAAAGTCTACAAGGTAGAGAAAGCATTGTATGGTCTTCATCAAGCTCCTAGAGCTTGGTATGAGACTTTATTAACCTACCTATTGGAAAATAGATTCAGGAGAGGTACTATTGATAAGACATTGTTCATCAAGAAGATAAAAAATGACATTCTACTTGTCTAAGTATATGTAGATGACATCATTTTTGGGTCAACTAAGAAGTCTTTGAGTACTGAATTTGAGAAGCTTATGCATAAAAGATTTTAGATGAGCTCCATGGGGGAACTCACTTTCTTTTTGGCTCTTTAAGTAGAACAGAGAAAAAATGGAATATTTCTAAGTCAAGACAAATATGTATATGAAATCTTGAAGAAGTTTGGATTTACTACTGTGAAGACAACTAGCACACCAATGGAGACACACAAATCATTATCATCCAATGCAGCTGAACCAGATGTTGATGTCCACTTATACAGATCTATGATTGGCACTTTAATGTATTTAACATCTTCCAGACCAGAAATCATGTTTGCTGTATGTGTATGCTCCAAATTTCAAGTTACCCTAAAGGTTTCTCATATGCATGCAGTGAAGAGGATCTTTAGATATCTTAAGGGTAAACCCACTTTGGGCCTTTGGTATCCTAAGGATTCACCTATGGATTTGATAGCCTATTCAGATAGTGACTATGCAGGGGCAAGTATTGATAGAAAATCTACCACTGGAGGTTGTCAGTTCTTAGGTTCCAGGTTAGTCTCTTGGCAATGCAAGAAACAAACCATTGTGGCTAATTCAACAACAGAAGCAGAGTACATTGCTGCTTCTCACTGCTGTGGACAAGTTTTGTGGCTTCAAAATCAGTTACTTGACTATGGATATAACTTCATGAGGACAAAGATTCACATTGACAATGAGAGCACTATTAGTGTTATCAAGAATCCTGTCTCTCATTCCAAGACAAAGCACATAGAGATTCGATTTCATTTTATAAGAGACTCTTATGAGAAGAAATTGATTGAAATGGTCAAGATACACACGGATAACAATGTTGCAGATCTTCTAACTAAAGCCTTTGATGTCACCAGGTTTGAGTTTTTGATTGCAAGCATTGGTATGCTTAATCCCTGATGCATGATTTGAGGGGAGGTTATATGTACACTAGAGGGTAAATATGATGAATACTTGGTTAATACTGCTGAGCTTAGTTGATACTGTGAGTTACAACTTTGTACTGCTAGTACAAAAGTTAATACTGCTAGGTTCAGTTAGTACTGCTGTGTACATATGGATTGGTGTGACTGCTAGAAGCTTTCTTTGAAGGGAGGAATATGATGGTAGAGTGTTCCTTCAGTGTTGGTTTTTTGGGGATGAGAATGATAGATCGTGGTGAGAATTTGGAGACATAAGTGGAGAATTCTATTTAGCTGACGTTCTAGGATATCCATTGATTGTGGAGCAACTGATATTTGATAGAATCGACGTGGGGTGTTGTTATCTGATCAAAGCCGTAGACGGTAGCTACTCCCAAGGTTCACGCTAAAAGTGAAGTTTGACTAAGGAAAAATAGCATTATATGTACTCTAGTGGAATCGTGGTCCGTGACTCCGAAGTCGAGTTTGACACTAGATCTTTCTGTGTGATATGGTGATGTGTTGGAAGTTATTTTGTGAACCAACGGATGGTGGGGGCGTGAAGATTGATCCTTTTGCTCAAGTCGAAGAAGAATTGAGTACTGAAGTCATCACTATTAATGAGTCTATGCTTGATGATCGAATATTGCTCAGGAAAAAATTAGTGAACCACGATTGCCTTCCGCATAAACCACTCGGTTGGTACAGCGGAGCTATTACGCGTCAGTCATACGTTCGTTCTGGCCAATCGGAAGAACGGGTAGATTCTTCAAAGAGTGCGACGCGTTCGATCTTTGATTAGAACTTCTACGATTACGATTGTTTTCGGGTTGAAGTGATTGGATTAGAAGTAGTATTCATAACTCAGAGATTAGGAAGTTAGATACGAGTGCCGCAATGAGTGCGCATGCACTAAAAAGATTAAAAGAAAAATATTTTTGGTTTCTTAATTTATTTCACAATTTATTTTAATGAACAAAACGAGATCGAATAACTTAAACCAATAATCGACAAGCTTCACGGTAGCTCATTAAAAGAAAAACGCACAAAGGAGCGGAGGAGTAGGAAAGCGCGAAGCTATTAAAAACCTTTCTCCTTTAGGGTCGTAGTTCTTCGAAACAACCCTCCTTATACCCCTCTTAGAGTTTGTTAAACTTTTAAAGGTGAGCCGTACGTCGCAAGTGACACAAAGGCAAGTTTTGAATCTTTTGTTTGAGAACTTATTATGATAATGCTCAAGATGCAAGCATTATATTGATGATGGATTTTATTTCTTGATTAAGGAAAATTTTTTTATGTTTTTGATTTTTTCTTGATTTTGTCTTATAAATACTAATAAAAGAAAATGAAAAATATTTTTGTATTTTTATAAATAAAAGAAAATATTCACAAACGGGAATGATAACTTCACGAGGGAAGGGTCTTCAAAAACTAATCTTCAAACGGAACACGAAAATCGCACACACCTCCCCGGCAGCGGCGCCAAAATGATCGTAGCTTAAATTCAACCTTTTAATTATATAAATATATAATAAATATATAAATAATAAGGCTAAAGTAAGTATTCCGAGAGGCTTTTAAAAGATTCGTTTCTATCCAAAACAAAATCCCTCAAAAATCTACCCGGGTCGTTCTCCCAACGAGGTGCGAATTGAAAATCGGATTACGTTCGTGATCGCGTGATTTGAATGGATAAAGATTTTTGGATTGGATTACTAATTCTACAATTGAAATGCAAAAACGATTAAAGAAAACCTAAAAACGAAAGCTAAAAATGATTTAAACCTAAAAACGAGAACGGAATACGAATCCCGTTCTTTAAAAAACAAAATTTTGAAATTTTAACCCTACGGAGGCAAATCTATTTTTCCTAAGACCTATTTGATAAAAGAAAATTTTTTAAAAAAATTATATTTTTTGGATTTTTAATAATTTCTAATAAATTAAAAACAGTTTTGAAAAGAAAAAATGATTAAAAATAGTAAATGATTTTGGAAAATTCTAAAAAAATAGCCCTATCTGGAGCAAAATGTATATAAAAACAAAGTGTGGGAGAACTAGGACAGATAGCCCTATCTGGAGCCGTTGGTGAGTGTGTGTTTGTGTAGGACTTGTATGTGTGAAGAGGGAGGTCTAGGGGTCGAATCCTTAGGCCTCCCTTTTTGGAAAAAAATTATTTTTTTAAAAAATTTATAAAACAGACAAAATTAAGCAAACTTAAAAAAGACAAATTTTTTATAACTCAAAAATAAGCTGAGAAAAAGCAGTTTTAACTTTTTTATACTAAGCCTAAAAAGAGCTAAATTGTTGGCTAATTTTATGGCAAATAAGCAAATAAAAAACACAAATAAGCAAAAACAGATGGGGCACTAAACCTAATAAGCAAATGCAAACAAAGATAAGCAAGGACAATAAGCTA